>VXBT01011148.1:196794-306350 GCA_013400235.1 Oriolus oriolus
CGGAGGGAGGAGCTGAATGTTGTCATTCACTGAACGCGCAGAATGGGCAAGGTTGCAGGGGGCTGCGGTCATTGGCCGTCTGGTCCAACCTGCCTGCTCAAGCAGGGTCAGTCCCGGAGCACATGGCGCAGGATTGTGTCCAGACAGGTCTTGAATATTTGCAGGGAGGGAGACTCCTCCGTCTCTTTGGGCAATCTGAATCTGATTCAGTTTATACACGTTATCCTCGTTAGGGAAATCAACCCGCTGAGGGTTAAATGAATGTTTCTGAGGCTGTGGTTCGCCACTCAGAAGCCCGAGGGTGGCTGCCCTTTTCTTTAGAGGAACGCTGAGTTTTCCTTTTATATGGTGAATAAACCCTCCCCCCACCCCCGGTATCTCCACTCTCAGACTGTTTGTTAAAAAGAAAAACTTGTTTTCCCGGATATCTCTGCATGGATAGAGCCATAGCCGTGACTAATTAGTCAGACTTAAGTGAGTATAACAAACAAAAACTAAAAAAAAAAAAAAGAAAAGCCAAACCCACCCCGTGCACACATCTAAAGGTAAAGCATAGCCATGGTTATCTGTCAGTGGTCATGCAGCAGTTCTGTGTAGTGCTGACAATGTTAATTTTATGCCTCTTTTTATGTAGTCACGTGCTGCCTCATTAGCTATTAACCGTTGTGGAATACACCTGCAAGAAGAAATCCAAGGTCTTCTGAGGGACACCGAAGCAAGCAATGTCTTTAAACCATGAGCAAGTGCAGGGTGTGTGGATAGACCCAGTACTGTGAACGTAGGTAGCATATATAATCATTCAAATCAAAGTGGGTTTGATGGTTCTATTTGAGAGTGAGCCTAAAATAGAGAAGAGCAGTTGGAGGCAGAGATGTTGAGGCTAGAATTTCAGGAAAACTGCTGTGCATAAAAGTGAGTTATTTCTGATTTTAGTATCAACTCTGTGCCTAGCTACTGCTTAATATCAGTTTCGCCACAGCTTTCCCTTCTTTAAAGTCAGTCTTAAGTGAAAACTACTGTGTAACAGGCTCTGTTTTTCTTGATGGACTTCATTAAAGACTTTGTTGTGCAGTCATGGAAAGTGATTTGAAGATGAGGAATATCCTGAGAAACATTTTGATGAAACTTTTGAGACAGAACTTTACTCCAAGAGGAAGATGTAATCTGCCTTTCCATCTCACGTATGAATGGCTACTGAAAGATTGCAGCTGTTATGTGTGCGCGTTTCCGAAGTTTCCCCTGTCACAGGTTGCGCTAGTTGCAGTTTAGTTTTTACTAACTGCTGTTTGAGATGTCTAATTATAACATTTCTTTGTATCTTAGTGCTTTCTCCTCTTTTGCAGTCAGTTTCAGACATAAGTTAATTATACACGGCTCTGAATTAGGAGAAAGTTGAATATAGGTGGTAAAAGCTGCCTGAAAGACCTGCAGACACTTGGATGTCTAGTCCTGAGCTTTCAACTGCTGTGGTTGGGCTGATTAAAGCATCTTCCACTGGTAAAGCAAAGCACAGTTCTTTACGTGTTTGAACAGGTGCTTCCAGAGTGAGGAACCTTATTTAATTTTCCCATAAATGTGTTTCCAACATTTCATTCTTTGGGCCTTTCAGATGTCAGAAAGAAGCTGTCAGTGGGGGATCACCAACTTGCAGTCATGTACATTCATAAACTTTATATAATCTCTTTCCAAAAGGCACATGTTAAACATTGAACTTATGGGAAGCTGATTTTACCTGCTTTGTATTGTCAGCTGGTGGTGGGTGCAACAAGACACTTAAATCTGCGCAAGGAAGTTCTGCGACTGCGGCGAGGGGCAACGAGGCGTGATGGAATGCTATAAATTGTTGTTTGCCCTCTTGAGAAATGTAGTTAAGATTTTGCCGAGTTCTTACATTTGCTGTTAATAAAAGTGTCCACGTTGCCTTACTGACCTCCAAAGCAGCACATTCAGTCAGTGGCTTAAGGAGACTTGAGGAGTACAGGTATGAATGAAAGGAAGACACGGGATATGTCCCTCATCTCTGTGTTAGGTACCAGCATCCCTGTTGGTAGGTAGGTGTACCCCCACCCATTCCAACTACCAGGTGTTGCACCATCCGGAGAGCAGCTGGAATAAAGAATGAGCCAATGTCTGGAGTGTGTTTCTTCAAAAGCTCACAAGCACATCTCCTCTGGCTTATGAGTAAACCAAGGTGCTAATTGCCAGTGGTTGTAATACTCTATTGGCTAGGTGGGGAACTGGTGACTTTCCTGTAAGGAGTGTGGAGAGGGAGCTGCTTTTCATGTTCACATCACGCATTTTGAAGTGTCTGCAAAAACTTTGAAATTAGGAAACTTATCAAAAGAACCAAGGACATGCGCAGCAAGTCAGAAGTATCCTGCATCAGCCTGTAGCTGTTAAGTGGATGCCCAGATATAAGCTGTTCAGAGCAGCACAAGTATGTGTTTTGCTTTACTACAAACATGATACTCTTGTCAGCTATGCTCAACCCATGGACTTTCCTGTGTTGAGATCCTCAGTATGTGCTCCGCCATGAAGCATTTGGTATCCACTTGAACTCTTACAGTTAATTTAGGAATGTCAACATTTTATGTACTGTTTTTATATGTAAAGGATTTTCTTGTTAAGGTTAATATTTTGGTATCTCAAGGTAATATCCCATACTTGGTGTGCGTAGGTAGACAGGGAATACCAGGTCATCTATGGAACTGAAGGAGCCCCTGGAGCTGATAGAAAAATGCACCTTAGTTAGTTATTTTAGCACTAGTACGGATTTAACAGCTTTAACATGGTTTAAGTGCGTGAAGGCTGAGGTTTTAAGACATTGATATAGGAAAAATACTGTAGTTACATCCCTACAAAAGTTGTGCAAACAAGTTCTGGTTTGAAATGCCTCTATTAACTGGTGTTTTTAAAAGTCAACTTAAAATCCTGTTTGTCTGTGAGGCTTCTGTGCAATGATCTCTGACAGAGATCTGATACTGCGTTTATGGTAATTACTTGGTAATTTCATGTATGATTTGGCTTTTTTGGCTGTACAATCAGCTGTTCTGACCTCTGACTGATGCAGAGTTTGTGCTGTGTGTAAAGGTCTGCAGCAAGTATTTTGCAGGTGCTCTACCTGGAGTTCTGCACAGCCAGTTTGTGCAGACTCGTAACATTTGCAGTTACTTGCTTGCAGTTCTCATTACTGCTGCGGGGTTTTCCCCCCTTCCCCACCTCCTTTGTGTGTTAATAAAGTAAGATTTGGATCTCTCAAACTTTATAGTAAAGGAATAATGTAACTTTTTTTTTGCTAGTGCTTCATTTGGAGATAATGTAATGATTCTCAAAGAAAATAGAGGTTGTTATTTTTAAATCCTTGTACTGGTTTAAAGTGAATTGTTTGCCTTGCTTTTAAGGGCTGCCATGCATGCAGCACATGGTTCCTGGTTCCAGGGGTCAGGCTGGGCTTATGGGAAGGATTTCACCACCTTTTTTGCAATTTTTCATTAGTGTGGTGAACCAGTAAGAGCACCATTCAGCTGGTGAAAAGAGGTTTTATTCCAAGCTAAAAGGGAGCACTGTCATTAAAGTCTTACAGTTTCATTTCTTGCCATGATGGTGCTCATACACCCCATCAGCCCTGCAGTCCTACAGCTTTCCCATATAAACTGTACAGATTCCTATGATCATACCTACTGGAACAGCAGCAGAAAATCAGGTATATGGTGGCTCACTTCTGGCGTAACTCAAGAGGAAATGTTGGCTGTATTTTGAAACATAATGGATTTGTCTTTTTTTTTGAAATTATGTGTTTAATAAAAAGGAAGATACAGGAGGGATACCTTATGTAGGATTAATTATTTGATCATATTTCCCTTAGGCTAACAGAACTGGAAGTTACCTGTTTTCCAGGGAGTGCAATTGGTATTTTGAATACACACCCACACCTTGCCCCTCCTGTTTTGTCTTTAACCTAATGATAACCACCAAAGCATAGTGCAAGAGATGTCATTGCTTGTATGTGTATTTGTATTTAGGTGTCCAATAGTAAACTTAAGTTCAGGCTTCTGTTTCCCAAGCTTTGGTGGAGCTCAGACAAGAATTCAAAGCCTGAGCACGCACACCTAACAGATCTGGAGTTCTGCCCTACTCCTTGTTAGGGATGATCCTGCAGGGATGAAGTGTATTTATAGGGTATAGACAACTCATCAAGACTCTGTGCAGTGAACTGGGTTCGTAGTGATGTCTGTCCCTTTAGATTAAGCTGTCATTGCAGGAGACATGGTGTCTTGGATGTTTAAATTATTAATATATGAAATAACAAAACCACAACTTTTTCTCCCTCTAAGAAATGTTTTCTGTTGGTCAAGTTTTAGGACAATAGGAAACCCTAGCATAAAAAGAATGGGCAAAATTCATACGTTTTGGAGCACAGATATGTGTGCACCTACATATGTTTAATAATTCCTGTTGTTATCCTTGCTCTATGAAATGGCATTAATATTCTTTTTCTTAGTATTACATGTTACCTCAGAGTTTGGTTTAATTTTCTTTGTTGAATAATGAATGGGGTCTATTTTCTGTCCCTTTAGAAATATGACTGACACTAATTTTGTGGTTTCTTTTGCATCCTGTAGGCTGGCCCCGATGCGATTGTATACGCTGTCCAAAAGGCATTTTGTTCTGGTCTTTGTAGTATTCTTCATTTGTTTTGGTCTGACAGTCTTCATAGGAATAGCAGGTAAGGATGTTCTCTTTATAAAAGATCACAGTTCTTATATACTTTGTCAAAACCTGTTGGTATTCACAGATGTATTTAAATGCTAATGAGCTTACGGCTCCTGAGATGTCTGAGGAAACATTACTTTTGACAGGGACAGGGAAGTGTTTCTTCCATCTCACTTTTTCTTAGGAATACTACCTACAAAGACTTAGCATTTTCAACTTCTGTGCAGGGGAGAGTCAGTAAAATGAAACAAAACCAGCTTCATTGTAACCTAATTTTTCAGCAGACTGCTACATTAATTGTTTTTCTTTGTATTTCTATCTGTAAAATGGTAGTGCTACTACTTGATTTCCTGTGAGGAAACTGATAACTGTTTGTAAAGCCTTCTAAATGTTTGGGTGATAAATGCCACAGAAATACAAAATATTTTAGTGTAAAAATACAAACTTCACTTGTCAAACATATAAGAGCTTAGGTCTCTGGTTTCAAAGATCTTTGGGAGAGTCCTGGTGTGACCTGGGAGGCTAAGCAGTTAGTGCCTGGTGCTTATCCTGGAGATCAAAGAGATTTGTGGTAGTCTGGTCAACAAAGATGCAGTGTCACTAGGGAGTTGAAAAGCAAGGGAGCCCTCTTTATTTCATGCCAGAGAGCTTTTCCAGGACTAAAACATACTTGAAAAATAAGTCAGTGTGCTGTCATAGCAGAGTTAAATATACTAATACTGTGCTGTCAGGAGAGCTTTATCAATACAGAAGTGACAGACAGGTCGAGGGGAAGGGAGGGACTGCTAGTCATTAAGCAACCCACTCCCTATATAAGAATTACTTTAGGTTGTTATCATCTTCCCCTATTTTACTGCTGACTTCCACATCACCCAGCATGTTCAGTCTGCTCTCCTGTGCCCCTCTCTGACACTTTTTGACCTGTCTGTTGGGGTGTCTCTACCTCTGCCCTGTCCTTCACCTCCTTTAGAGTGAGAAGGGCTGCCCAGGCCTGGGAGCCATCCAGTCCTGCCTGCCTTGCAAAGAAGGGTGGGTTAATTGGAGGCAGCTGTTTGGGCTTTTTATGCCCATCTGTGCCTAGTAGGCAGTACATTTTTCATAGTAGCCTTAAATAATAAAATTTGTCTGTGAAATAAGACCTTCTTTCCTACTGTTTGATTTATTATGGCAGCCTAAGGTCTAAATAGGCTTTCAGTTCATAAAGGTTAACTCCTGATATTCTTGTGACTTGCTGAAGGATGCTGAAGGGCGTTATTTGGCCGCTAAAATGCTGCATAAACACATTTGCAAAAGCACATTTTATATGAATGATAAAGGAAAAAAATTGGAATTATTTAATTTAGTGTAATTTGGCTATTTGGCTTTAAAATTGAACCATATTTGCAGTTGTGTACTTATACTGCCAGGCTGCAAGAAATGAAAGAAAGTTGTTTTATGTAAGACTAGGCAAAAAGCAGTGCTCCTGGAAGAGAAAACTGAGTGTTTTGTTCTTAATCAGTAGCAGAACCCGAGAGAGAGCTGTGCTCATGTATTGTGTCTGCATGCAGAGTAATCTGGTGATATGGTTATGTTTGACCCAGGGGACTTGGCTGCTGTAAGCAACACTTCGTCATCTGTGCCCTGCTGTGGTCCCAGCCTTGCCTGTGATCCCTTTCAGGAACTGGCATGGCTATGGGATTCTTGTCCTTGTAAGATTAGTCTGCTGGATAGTTTGGCTGACATCGTTCATTATAACTTAAATATTTTTAAAAGAATGCTGTTTACCTTGGGAGGAGACTCACAGAACAATTACTGTGATATTCCTCACGGCTTTTGTTGACAGCTGCTTGCTTCCTGTGAATAGAAGGAGGGGCCCTAACAACAGAATGCTCTCTCATTAAAGGGTACAGTCTGAGAAAAGTTCACCAAACCCACTAAGTAAATGCAAGTGTGGGAGATACATCCATATTTTCTGTGCTACCTGAATATGCCATTGCCTACACTCAACATCTCTACCTGCAGTTTGGAAAGCCTGGCAGAAATCTTGCTTTTCATCTGAGAAATCAAGGCAGTTTTATATGAGATGGATGGTGCTCTTACAGTTCTTGTAACGCAAGGCAGACACAAACTTGTTTGGTCTTTTTTTCCAAATTGCACTCATTTTCTTTCCCTTTTCTCAATGGTTCTGTGTTATCTTTGGGGTGAGACAAGTGCAAGGAAAATCCAAGGTGCAGAACTCATTTTCTGTAGCTGTGCTACAGGGTGGTTCTTTGCCTTCATCTGTGATTCTGTTAAGTGAGCAAAATTAAAAGAAAACCAGTAACTATTTAAATTGGTCTCCATTTGTTAGTTATGCAGCCACAGCATCATTTTGGTCAGTTGCTTTAAAAAGCTTTTATGTATCACTTGCTAGAGAAGTAGCAGTTATAGCACTTGAACTTCATTATTTGCTTGGTTGTTGTTCTTAAAAACTTTGACTGTGATTTCTCTGTTCCAATGTTGGTTCCTATCTTCCAGTTTAAAAAAAAACCTTAAGAAAGGCTAATTCTACTTCTTTTGTCAAGACTTAATTACTGACATGTGATGACTTACCAACTGTGAACACCTACTGAAACTCAGTTATGCTTTTTAAAACAAAAAATGCCTTTCAAAAACCTGGTTTATATGTAATTGAGAACTGAAAAGTTCAGTGATGCAGAACTGACTTTATAGGGGGTGGCTGCTGGTGATGTTGCACTCCAATTCTAATATGAAATTCCGTCTGTGATGGCTGAAATTCTTAATTTTTCCTTTTAAGTCTGTAAGATGGTTAGTATTGTTATTAGAGTGGTTGTAGGAGCCCAAGCAGTGCTGCATGTTTAGAGATATCATGACAGCTAACCTGAAATACTTGTGCACAGAGCGATCCCATGTTGCTCATTTATAAACTTCCTTCTTTCCCATTGTTTCTCTGTAGTAACTTTGAGGTTTTTGGTCTTTGTGAGAAGCTGCTTTTCTTGCATAGTTTTTATGATACTGAGTTTGTGATTGAAAGAGCATATTTTGAGGATTAATAAATTCTGTTAAATTGCCAGACCAAATATATACAGGGAGAGGCCATTTAGACAGAGGGATCTTACTGGCCCAAATGCAGGTGTATATGTCCTGCTCATGTCCCTACCTGCTATACATCTTCTCTGGGTGTGTTCACAACCTGCTGTATAGACACAGATCTTTTCCTACTCTTCCCTGTCACTTTCCTGGTTTAGTCCTTTCGTGTTCTGTATACGTAAAAACATGTGTGTGTTCTTCTCCTCAGTACTGCGTGCTCCTGCATACCTAAAGGGAAATTGTACCGCTGTCTAGAGCCACCTTACCAGGGGATACACAGAAGATGAGGCTTTTCTCAGGGGTGCATGATGATAGGGCAACACAGGCTGGAACACAAGAAATTCCAGTTAGATATTAGGAAATTTTTCTTACTATAACAGTGGTTAAATACCAGAACAGGTTTCCCAGACAGGTTATGGGAGTCCCTGTCCTTAAAGATGTTAAAGTCTTAACTGGACATGGCCCTCAGCAACCTGATCGAATTAAACAAAGAGGTGGACTAGATGTCCTCTGTAGGTCTCTTCTGACATAAATTATGATTTTATTGCTTCCCTTTCACTGCATACAGACCTAGAGGTAGGGTGTGAGTGGATGGATGTGTTGGTCAGTACATGCTAAGTGTGTGCGTGTCCATATCCAGAGTGATTGGGGGAATGGTTGCAGAAAAGGTCTGATATCTAGCTGAACATCTCCGACTACAATTGGACATGAAGTTATTTATCAAATAGATTGTCTGCTGTAGGAGAAATTGCTTAATACAGCTTCCATGCAGTTATCTTTATGTGCGTAATGATACATATAATATGTGATAGCCTCAGTTTTCTGTAGAAAAGGAGGGGGCCAATCTGAGTAAATTGAGAACTGTTGCTAAACAAACGTGTGATATCTTGGCTTAAACAGACCAATGCAATGACAATCCATCATTAGTCAGAAAGTACTGTTGCTGTGATTGTAGGGGCAAGTACTACACGTATTTAAAAAGGCTTTAGCATCATGCACCAAATACAATGGGATGTGTTTGCCCTGATGCCTGAGCCTTGAGTGCAGTGCATTAGAGACACTGTGCTCCATGTAAGCCAGGTAGTGGTAACAGTTTGGCCATGGAAAATTTGTAGTGCTATTTAACGTGCTGTTTTTTCAGGGGGTTTCTGCAGCCCTTGTTGAGCTTTGAGTCACTGTAACAACAGAACCACTGGTGCTTAGCTAGCTTTTTGTGTAGCTGAGTGCTTTCATGACTGCACTCCCATAAAAAGCTTGGGATATATATATATATATATATAAATACTGTGTAGTTCGTTGCAGTACTTTAGAGTACACATTCAGAGCTTCTGACATGGAGTTCTTGATTTATAATTTACTTCCAATTTAATCATGCCTAGAAATACTATGGCAGAGATGCTTAAAGGAACATGCAGGTCAAATTTTAAAGTTATATTGAAATATCCAAGTGCTTTACCCTTTATCTGAAACATCTGAAAAGTGGAATATTGTTTAGCTGCTTTGCAGGGAGGTATTTTGTACAGTCTTTTGAAAACCTGTATTTACATCATTATTTATCAGTAATATGTATACTTCAATATTATTTTCTCTCTTCCTTCTTATATATTGTGCAGGTCCTAATGTAATTGAAACTTCTGTAGCAAGAACTGACTTAAATAACAGCCTAAAGGTAAGAGTTAATAAATGTTGTTGGGTTATATGAATGGCTTTATTTGATGTTAGTAATGTTAAACATTTCCCTCCTTCCCCGCAGTTATTTTAAATGTCTTAGTGGCTTCCATTTTGAAGCTGAACATGCAATATTGTACTCCCACTGTGTTACTTCTTGAGTAGCCCAGCAGCAATTTCTGGTCTCTTACTGTTGTGAGCAGGTCGGGTGGAGAATTCTAGGATGTTTCTGCACTAGGCAGTTTCTGATAAAGAAATATGTGAGTTTTTCCCTGGTGAATTAATGTTGGAGATTCTTGTAGGGAGTTCAGAAACAGAAATTGAGAACATACATTGAAAAAAAATACACTCAGTGGCAACTAATGATGTCCCTCTTGTGATTTCCCTTTCTATCATCTGTAAAGAAATATTTTTCTCTTGTTATTTGTTCACTATCATGTGACCAAGACATGGGATTTGGCTTCCTAACAGGAACATTCACATGTTCTTAAATGCTTTCATATTTTGGTTCTCGGTTCTTGCATTTTTGTTTGTCTAGCTCTTCACTGTCAGTCTAATATCTAAAGTATTTTTTGTGAAAGCACTAGAAAGGTTTTATTGTGGATTTTCTTAAAATGCTCTGGGACATTTCTTTTTTTTAACCTACTAGTCACCTCTATATGTTTGGATTGATACAGTACTGTAGGTGGATTTTATTTTTTTTAAAGTATGTCTTGATTTCAAATTAGAGAAGTCTTTCTTGCATGTAGGTTTTATCTTTAATGATATCTTTCATTCTTTTGAACTGAATGTGGCATTTTTAGAAAACCTAGTGGAAAATAGGGCTTTTTTGTAATTATAGTTGAGGAAGTTTAAAACTGTGTAGCAGATGAAGGCCCACAAATCTAACTTTTGATGTAAAGTGCTAAAAATTATTTCTTATATTCAGGCTAGGCCTCAGGATTTTGTTTTTCACATCTGAACTTTTCTGTTTTATTGCTGCTGCCTCTATGGGCTTTAGGTAGTCATGCCTTTCCTCACTTCAGTACTGTGCAAAATAAATGTGCTGTTTAAGCTACTTCTTTGTAAGACTTCTATGTGAGCTGCTTATCACACTGTCCATGGAGTAACACATATAAATGTCTTCTCAAAAACATTGTCACAAACATAATTAACATGCCTTTCATCCCTGTAACGACAGATATCTCATGTGACAGTGGAAAGGCTGGTGCTAACCTTGTGGGGTTTTTTACAGCTGAAGCCATTTAATTTAAGTTCACCACCACTGTCAACTTACAACCAGCAGCTGTGGCTGACCTGTGTAGTTGAGTTGGATCAGCACGATGGTGAGAATCTTACCTAATTCTCAGGAAACTGCTACAGTAGACAGGTTGTTGTATCTTTAATTTCATCTGTCACACACATGTGTGTGACATGATCCTGTTGCTTTCTGGCTGTGGTTGGTGGGTTTTTCCTCTGATACGCTTTTCTTCCACTTCACCCCCCTCCCTTGGTAAATACAGGACAGCACTAATTGAATTGTAAGCAACAGGAGTCAGGGAAAAGTTGTTTGTTATTTTTGTGAAAACAGTAGTACCTAATCTGTGTGTTTCCTTCTTCATTTTGGGGGGAATTAGATGTGTAGATTGTGATGATATTTATTTTTCAATAAAGATTCCCTGTATATATATGAAAAATACTGTATTAGTAATTGTTAATATGTTAAGATTCAGTCCAGGGCTTGTGGCTTACTGCCTAAGTATAAAAATACTGTACCCCTACTCCAGTAATGTACAACTGAGTAAGTCTGAGTAGTATGGATAGCATATATATTTTAAACGATTTTGAAACTGAGATTTCATTTCTGCATGTAGCAATAGATGAATGTTTTCTGTTTTAATTCCAGTATCCCTCAAGAAGAATGTGACTATGACAGTCAAAGTACTGGGAGTGGTGAAGGATGGAAGCACACCATATGTTAACAATCAAGTTCACAATCGGACAAGGTTACTCAGTTGTGCACAAGTATGTACTTGCTTAAACAAAACTCTGGTGTAGTGCATTTTCTTTAAATCTGTGTGCATGATACTTACATTGCAAATAAGAAGAATGTGTCTGTTAAACATGTCTCAGGAAAGACTCTGCAGGACAGTTTTACTTGTAATGGCAATGTGGGCAGTAATGCTGACAAGACACCTAGCTGTCCATCGCATTTCTGTTTACTTCTGTGACTTGTGTCTATAGCCCGGTAAAGACCCTTTTTTCTTGTTAGAGCTGCTCTTTTTCAGTAAAGCAGTGGGTCCTGTTCAGTCACTTAAACATGTTTAGCTGTACTGAAGAAAGGAATTTTGTAGCAGAAGATTGGCTATGGGGTTCCAGAGGAGAGAAAAATTCTTCTCCAACACCTTGCTTGAAATTAACTGGCAACTGTGTTCTGAAAAAGCTAAATTTTTTCGCCACTGTGAAGAAATGTTTGGAGATTCTGATGTATTTTTCACTGAAATTTTTAAGCTTAAAGAGATCCAAGCCAGCTTCTCCAGCTGCAAATCCTTGAGGAAGGCCATAGCTTAAGTTTTTTATGATAAGCATATATAGTAAATCAAATGTTTTCTTTTGATATAGATATATGCACATATCTATGAAATTTGCAGAAATTAATTACTAATGCTCCATTAGATTTAATTACAGAGCCAAGAGAGCAATATACTTGGCTTTTCTCTTTCCTCTTACTAAATTTTAAAAATGAGTTAGTACAATATAGCCCCATCTCTCCAGCTTGACTGACAGAGTTATTCAGATCTGTCCTGGTGCTGAAAGCAGTTGCTTTCACCAGTTTAAGTAAAAAGCTGGCCCTGTTTTTTGTTCAGTCATTGATCCACCTGACTGACGTTATCAGTTTCTTCTGTTCTCCCTGGTATCTTTCAAGAAAGCCTTGATCAGACTGATTGAGATTGGTGAGATATGTAATAAATATCATCAATGCTGAACCATTTAGAAATGAATTCTCCAACCTATACTAACAGTGCATATTTTGGAATAATTTGAAGACTTCTATGTGCTATTCTCTATGTGTGTTCACAGAAATGCAGTGAAATCATTGTTGCTCATCTGGGCTACCTGAACTACACTCAATACAACATATTTGTTAGCTTTGAAGATCTAAACAAGTTAACATACACCATCCAGAATATTACTTTCACAGTAAGTATAAAGCTTTATACTAATAAAAGAAGTCTCTTTAATGTTGTAGAAGTGTGCTTTAACTGTAATAAAAAAGTATCGGATTTTTGAAGATGAATAAAAAAATGCATCGTAATTATTTTTTCTGTCACTACTAATATCAGAGCTGTTATAGCATTTACTGTTGATAAGGGTCTAGACCAATTTTTTAAACTCCATAAGGAAAAATTGTTCTCTCAGAACTACTACTGCTGTTTTCTGTAACAGATAAATTTAGTCCAAATGCTGGGAGATATTTTTTACAATAGGCAAGCTAGATTAGAACATCCAGTTTTCTGCATTTACTTATAGAGATGTTGCCTGTCTGAGGGATGGTTTTTTTTCAGCCTCTCCAGGAGGTATATCAGAATTAGCAGAATTTTTCAGACTTCATAAAAGCGTGGGCTGGAAAGGTTTAACAAACTCAAAGAAAAATGAAGAGATTTTTTTGGGGGGTGCTGTGCTTACGAGGAAGAGAATTTTTTTTTTTTTTTCAGCTGACACAAGTAGGTTACTAAAATAATTCACTAAAATGATCTCCACCAGTAGAATAGCTATCTCGGTTCATAGTGCTAAAGATTGCTTATAGAACACTTATATCATGTGTATTGATTGACTCCAGAAAGAAATTTAGAAACATTTGCATAGGGAGAAAAGGGAGCTAAACCAAGTTTATAATACAGGTTACTATGGTATGTTTACCTGTATATAGCATTCAGTGTGTCAGAGCAGGTAGCAACCAAAAATCTTATTGTAAAGGAAAAATATTTTTAATATACTAAACTAACTTTCTAAATATTATTATTTTTAATAAAATATTAAGCATGAAGCACATAATTAAAAATAAGCTCTAAGGGGAAAAAACCCTTAAGCTCACAAACCCTTTATTTAGTTCCAGATTTCAAACAGAACAAAGTGTTGGGGCATTTATAGTTGTAGTTTATCATCTTGCTTTGCAGGCTGCCTGTAAGGCAACCCTGTGTGCAACCTGAAAAACAACCCAACCCAAACTTTCCTGCAGCAACTAAAATTGTCAAATTTATTTCATTGTTACAGTTGTTTATGGTGATCTCAGTTGAAATCAATGGATTGCCTTTTGCATAAGAGGTTTCTCTACATATAATTTTCGTTCTACATTTACAGTTTAAAAAGACAAGACAGAGGTTGACAGATTTAATACATTGAAAGGTAAAGCTTCTTGTTCAGATGAGCAGAGCATATGTTGTGCCAGGGAGTTTACATTTCAAAAATGGCTTCAGAAGCATGCCAGGTATGAGATAAATTGTCAACAGAGCAGTTTATGCAAACTGACATGTTATAATTAATATTTATGCCCTTCTAATAGTCAGAATAGAAGAAGGAGTCTTTCCTCCTTAACCTATATAAAGATTTCTGTGTTTGTAGTAAGTTACTTACCCTTCCTTTAACTTCTGAGACAAGTGAGGAAGCTTTAAGAAAGCAAACACCTTACAGGAAGTACCCCTGTACCTTTTTGACCTCTTCATAATCCATTTATGCATCTGACCTTGGTATTACAGAAGAACACATTGGATTTACTAATTTATTGACATTCAAACTATGATTGAAAGTGCAATTGAAATCAGTGAAGGCTATCCTTTTTGTCTTGAGAGTGCTTTAACATATGACAGCACTCATGAAGTGGCAGGATGAAAGGGAAGCAATGCTATTAGGCTGCTTTGCTTATCTTTTTATCAGATAAGCAAATTTATCTTTTATCTTTCCATGGTGACATAGTAGAATTTGGTTATACCTTTAAATTTTGAAAAGCCACAGAAAACTTTTCTGTATCTGCATAAAGTGCTAATTATTGATGTCATATGTAGTCTGTCAAAATACCATTCACTGGGCTCTTCTGTTTTCTTGTAGTGGAAGACCTATAATCCAACTTTTTCACAAGTGGAAATATGGTTCCGATTTGTCTTTGTAGTTCTTACATTTATGGTCACGGTAAGATTTTGTTTCAGCTTTTCTGGAGTTTATTATGGAGGCAGCTGATAACACTGCTCTGTAGTGCTGTGTTTAGTAATTTTAACCCCAGTCAGCAAAGTTGACATATCACTGAATGGCTGTAAAAATGTTTCTGAAATACTTACATAGTTGCTGCTTTTATGGTTTTACAAGTGGTATTGAAGGGACATTAAGAAAATAGGATAAATGGGAAAACTTGTTTATCTAAACTCTGGTTTTGGATTAAACAGAAAAAAATTTTGCTTCGACAAAGGAAATTGTGATGAGATGGTAAAGAAAAGTATTTTTTTGCAGTGTAGGTAGGCTCAGACTTTGGAATAGGATGGCCAGAGTGTGAGCTGTTTGCCTCTGAAAATGGGCAAAACTCAGTTGAATATGACCTTGATCTAACATTAAAGTTATCACTGCCTTGCGCGTGAAGATGGGCCAGATGACATCCAGAGGTCCCTTACAGCCTAAGTTATGCTATGATTTAGATGATGTCTCCTTTCTAACCTGTCTTGCCTCCTGGAGAATAAGTGTTTGGAAAAAAAAAACAACGTAAAATCTAAAATCCCGAATTTTCAGAGTAGGGACACCAAAGTCCTGCACACTTGCATAGCATTTTTCTCACATAGATGATGTCACTCAGGAGGTAACAGTGAATATAAAATGCGATCTGCTTTATAAAAAAGTGAATTCAAGTGGAAGTTGTTGATAGTGTGTGACCAGTAATGAGGCAACTTTTTTTTTCCCATAATGTTAATTTTCAGGTACTGGCTGGTTTGCTTCTCAGTTTGCTTAAGGAATTAAGTAATTTGCTTTGGGGTCAGTGAGCAAACTTGAAGTAGAAGTGAGGAGACCTGGCTCCCGTTTTACAGTGTTCTCAATGGCAAAGACCTTATGAAGTAGCCTTTGCAATGTGCTGTGCTCTCTCTTAGCTCTGCTTAAACCATTGAAGGCTGTATTCCTTCCTTACAAATTGTTGTTGTTGTTTTATAGTGTCTGTTTGCACATTCCCTGCGGAAATTCTCCATGAGAGACTGGGGTATTGAACAGAAATGGATGTCCATCCTACTTCCTCTATTGCTACTTTACAATGGTACTTGTATCCTGGAATTTCTAGAAAGCCTCCTTTTAAAAAAAGAAGTAGGAAAAAAAAAAAGAGAACCCAAAATGGACTTTCCCCTTGAACTTATAAGCAGCTGTTTATATGGCTTCAGAAAACTGAATTTAAAAAAACCAACCCTTTCCAAGTATAGCAAATTCAAGGGCATAAGGAGTAGGTGGATTTTGTTCTTCTCAGTCACATGAATGTCAACTATTTGTTTAAAGCTGTGATTGGAATAGGTGCCTACCGTACTGAACCTTTCAATTTCTGTTTGTCTGCTGTCTTACTTCTTAATTTTTCAGATACTCACACTTTAGTTAAAAATGGAGGCTACTTTTAGTCCAGTAAAACACATAAAATTCTTGCACTTTCTATTAGTACCAAAAGAATATTTGCGTCTTAGTGATCATATGATAATTTTTAGGTCATCACCATCAACAGTGGTTTAGTAGAAATTTTTATAAAACCTGAAATCTTCTAGAAATGCTGGCAACCATTTGAGTTTCTACAGCAGAGTGGGTTGCTGCTGGAAGCACCATTTTCTTTGTTAACTCCTTTAAGATAAGGCAAACTTCAGTTTCATTTACTGGTGTAATTTGAAAACTCTAGGGGTGTTTTGTTCTGGTGAAGATAGATTCTGCTTAACTTTTCATAATGAAAGCTTTTTTTCTCTCTGTTTAACTTTTTTTTTTCTTCTTTTGTTACAGATCCATTTTTCCCCCTTTCTTTTCTGGTGAACAGCTGGTTTCCTGGAATGCTGGATGATCTATTCCAGTCACTGTTTCTGTGTGCATTGTTGTTGTTCTGGCTTTGTGTCTACCATGGTATAAGAGTACAGGTAAGGGGTGCAACACTGTCTTCTACTTACTGAGGAGACAGGACTTGTTTTGTTCAGTTCTCTCAAAAGATGACAAAAATGAAACCAAATTCTTACAAAACAGACATTTATTTTATTCCTAAAGTACAACATGACATATGAAGCTTTGGAGTTAAATTTTTTTATGGTGAAGTAGATTATTTTGAGTCTACCAAGCCTAAATGAAATAGATGGGACAGTCATCAGAATTATGATGCCATTATGCTTTGTTCTTGCTTGAAGGGTTTTGATGTTGTATGTGGCAGTTGATTGGTTTTTTAAACTACTTTAAAATACTGCATGAGAGAAATAGGAATTCTGGAGCCTATTCCTGTATTTGCATTATCAGTGAAATATGTGGGACCTTATAAATAGGATGCTCCAACTCTACTTCATCTTATGAACATAAATGATGATACAATATAATGTCTTCTCTAGTCACTTGTGCAGGATAAAAATACAGAAGATGAGTCTCTTAATCCAGTTCATGTTGAGTGAAACAAAGATGATAGTTATTTTATTCTGTCAAGAATGAATAAAATCTCAAATGTGGGTTAACACCTTCACCACACTATTGTTTTCTTAACAGGGGGAAAGGAAGTGCTTAACTTTTTATCTGCCCAAATTCTGTATTGTTGGACTGTTGTGGCTGGCCTCTGTTACACTGGGAATATGGCAAACGTAAGTAATCTAAAATGTAGTGCACATGTATGAGCTGAGAGTGTTCAAGAATGAGAAGATTGTGTATACCTAGTGGTATCTATTTCTTAATGCTCTGATTGTGATACAGGAATGGAGTCCAAATTCTTACACCTTTCTGTTCTGCAAATTGTGATTGATGGAAAACAGTTCTCCATGGACAAGCTAGTAGTAAATAATTTTGTAAATCTGAGTGTGATCTAGAAATCACTACTTTGTCGGTATGTTATGGCTCCCTACAAGAACCACTCTAGTGCTATGTCTCAATTAGCTTTTAGTAGCTGAAGCAACAGTTTGTCTGTAGTTAATTATGACATAGTTTGACCAGACTTTCTCAACTGTTACACCTGCTCAGCTGGTACTGACATGGCTCAGTCAAGCTATGCTGTCTTTACTCAAAACTGTTCTTTTGCTTGGTTTAGTGGTTCTCCTTTTTTCCAATTTGTTGTGTCAGCATAAAGGTGTCACTCTTCCCCACCCACAAAACTTCACCCATTTTAGTACATTTGTAGTTTCTATCCTGTTTTAGTCTCAAGTGTTTGCCTCTTATTTTGTCTCTCAGAAGGACGATACCTTCTAACCTTCTCCTTGCTGTTGTACATTGTTGAAAGCAATGCAGTTGCAGGAAATGCTCATGCTGTTAGTAAAATTGCTATGAGGGAAGGCCTCATGCCACAGTTTTCTAAGGATAAAATGTAAACACCGAATCCTGAAGACTTGTAGGAATCCTGAAGGTTTGTAGGAATTTACAAGATAGTCATTATCTAAAAAACAAGTGGGGACATTAGACATTATCACAATTTAGATCCTCCATATTTCTTCAAATTTAGTTTGCTATATATGGTAAATTGTCGTGACTCTTGGAATTAATAGCATTGTGCCAACTTACACAGCCACACCCTTTTGTTATAAACTCTGTATAGTAACCTTAAACCTTTTCTTTGTGAGTGAGTTTCTTGGTCAGTATGTCTTTTTAACATTGTCTGGAATTGTGCACGTACCGCTTTTTAATTTTGAATCTTTTCTAGCGTGAATGAAGTACATGATCCTACATATCAATACAGGGTTGACACAGGTAATTTCCAGGTAAGTTAAAAATGTCTTCTTGCTGTCCAATTGTCAGGTGCAGTTAGGCAACACAAGGAGATGGGGTTTGTTCTTCTATAAAAATCTATAACACAATTTAGAAAACAGAAAATGCTGGTCAGATGGTCTTGCTCTGAGTAGAGTACTTTTGTTTTTGCATTAGATCATGCATAGACCATTATTGAGATCCATCCCATTGAGAAAAGTAAATTTTCTTGCAAATCTGGAAACTAAACACCACTAGTCACAGACTCTTGACTGTCGAGATTGAAAGAAAAAATTTTAAGTCTGTTATTAAGTCAGTTTTGTAGATCTTAACTCCTGCCAAGGTTCCCTACCCTAGTAAATTTCAGATTTTCTTGTTGTAAAGGAAAATTTGGTGTACATTTGTATTGTTCTTGGGAGCTGTGTTTTTAGAAAGTTACTGAGATTCAGCCAACTCTGAACTCAGTTAACAAAATCTGGCTTATATTAAGCTTCCTTTCTTTACATTCCCCAAAAACCTGCCTGACTGTATCACCATCCTTGTTTCATGAGCCTACTTTCCCTGCATAAATGGACCATTCTGTGCTGTGCTTTTGGGAACTAATGATTTCTACTGATGGAAGAAGGAATAGATGAAATCTTATTAAATAATAAAACCTAACACTTTTCTTACAGGGAATGAAGATCTTCTTCCTTGTGGTGGCAACCACATACATTCTCTACCTTTTGTTCCTGATAGTGAGGGCATGCTCAGAACTTCGAAACATGCCTTATGTTGGTAAGGAATATTTCTTTTGATTCTTCCCAAACACACTTGCTTCTCCTAGATGTAGGTGTAAATTCACTGATAACAACTTTTCTCAATCTTTTTCAGATCTCAGGTTAAAATTCTTGACTGCATTAACCTTTGTAGTGCTTGTCATTAGGTAAGGCTTTTCAAAGTACATTTGTCAGTAATGTACATTGTAACTTTGCTAACCTTTTTTTCAGGGTTTTGAATACATTTTGTTGCTAATAAAATGGTCAATGAAACTGAAGAATGCCTTTTGATATTATTGTGATGGCAAGCATTTCTTATTTTTTTAACCCTTCTTGAGGCTTTTTGAGCTAACTTTATATTATTTCGATTACCATGGCAGTGCACAAGATTTAGAAGTTCACTTGGCAGAGCTCTTCTGGAGCTTTGTAGGCTTCACTTAGTCAAAGCCGAAGTTTGCAGTTAGTTTCTTACATTACTGTTAATATCTGTTTTCCCTACACCAAGCTGTTATTTCAAATAGCTGTTGACTATTGGATTGTCTGTAGTGGAAGAAATCTGAGGATTTCCTCTTTTCTCAGCTGAGTGCTAACTTTTAATCACAAAAGAATCATTCTTAATTTAGAACTAACAAAGCAAATGTATCTTAAAATAAATGGTCAGCATATTAACGTAATTATTCTCTCATATACTCTTCTGTCAACCTACTATTTCAATTTTGCAGCCTAAGGACACAGCACACCTATATGCTTTATTTTTTTCCCCACAGCATTGTTATACTGTACCTACGCTTTGGAGCACAAGTTCTACAGGACAACTTCGTTGCTGAGCTGTCAACTCATTATCAGAATTATATCCTTGTGTTGTGATACTGCTCAAGTAGGAATGTTAATCTGTTTTCATGCAGAAGGTACTTTAAAATGATGTACCTGGGACTGAGACCTTTGACTTCTAGGTGGACTCTTGAAGCTGAGTCTGTTTTGTTTGAGATTTCCTGTCAGCATTTTGTAATGGCTCTTTGTAAAGGTTATGACCTAGACAGTCTCAGCCTAGTGTGTCCACATCACATGCATCACAACTGGTTGTGATACTCTCCAAGAGGAATGAAAACTTAGATATGCATGCCTGGTGCAAATCTAACTAATTTTAATGAGATATTATGGCAAATTTGGCTGTATTTGCTGCCTCAGTTGTTTGCTCTATACTTACCAGTTGTCATGGAGCATACTAAAATATGAGAGATTAATAGTTTTGAAGTCACTGAAAATGCATTTGTGTATTGGTCCAAGTCTACATGTGATACAGGTCTCAGCAGAGAATTTAGGTGGCTTGGGAGAGACTATTTCTGATGTCTGTTGACAGCAGGATTATGACCTGTATTCTTGGCCCTGAACCATGAGATCCTAATTCATTCTACTTTCTGAGAGTGCTTGTGTGACTGCAGCTGGTCTGGCTACTGATCAGCTTAGGTATGAGTTGGGAGGTAGGAGAAAACAATATGTAAAACCTTTAGTATTTACCCAACACAATGGCAAGAAGCCATCTTCAGAGTTCTTTCCACCTGTAGTCCTTTCCTTCCTTCTTCATCACTGTGCCAAGGAAGAACTTGTAAAAGAAATAAACCAAACCAAACCCATCTGAACACCCAACTTACTCTGCTTTCTTTCAGCATTGAAGGCAGAACTATTCAATTGATCATGCACTCCACTGCTCGAGAGCAGACTCAGCAAATACTACTTGTGTTAAAGCTCTGTTTTCAGTGGAAGCTTTGCCTTGAAACAGCTTGAGTACCTTAGCTGTCATTGAATTTAAAACATGCAGTTTTGTTTAGCCATTCATGCTCTCAAACTTCAGTAAAGTAAACATTCTTTCCATTGAAACAGCCTGTGTATGGGTTGGGTCTTGTTTCCAAAGTTAGTATGTATGGAACGATATTGAGCAACATCCTTAACACTTACTACCAGCAGAATTCTTATCATTTTACGGTTTATTGAACTTTTATCTCTACACATTAGCCTTCGTGTATTCCCCCTCGAAGAATGCACTGTATGGTAAGTGTGAGCCATTGTCTGGCAAACATGGATGAGAAGAGCTGCCTTATTAGGAGATGCAGTGTCTTTTTATTTTGGTTGTCTCATTACTGTTTAGGTAACATATGCAGAAGCTGCACTCACTGCTCCTGAGCAAATTAGTATTGGAAATATGAAGGAACCCATAAAATGTAATCAACTGATTAGCCAGGCTTGAATTCTTGTGCACTTAGATCAAGCTTACAGTCAGCATGATGTTTGCCTGTAATGCACCACCCCTTGAAGTGACTCACAGACAGCCCTTAGGGAACAATATCATTTCATTTGTACTTTGTTCTAACAAAAGTTAATACATTGGCCTGCTGGCAAACTGGACTCTGAAATCAGTAACATGCTGTTGGAAAAGTAGGAGTGAAACTGATCTCTATTATGGGAGGAATTTTGGAGAACATGCTGTCGGGAGGGCTGCACAGGGCCTATGTAAAGGGAGATAAAGGATTGAGTCAGTGGCACTTCTGGTTTTGCATTCTGATGTAGAGGATACAATCTGATTTATGTGATTATTATAAAGCATTTTCCTCTCTAACAGATATATATCTTTAAAATAAATATTTTTATTGGGTACATTCTCAGCTTTAAGCATTCTGTTCAAGGTACAACCATAGAGGAGCCCAGGTTGGAAGAAACTTGGAAAGAGATTGTGGCCCAGGCTTTCACAGGAAAGTAGGCTAGATGAGATTATCTAGCAGCCTGTCCAGTCATACCTTGTATGCTGAGAGCATACAGGGGGAAGGCACCAGATAGTGGAGCTGGTCCTTTCTCTAAACTTTTTAGAGTTGAGATGGACAGAACTGTTTCAGAAAAATGCTATTTTTCCATCCAGAATGGAAAATAACTGGTTGGATGCAGATAAAGTTGAAAACTGTCTGCTGGGTTGCAGAAATATTTGTTTGTAGACAGCAGAAGGTAAAAGGCTGCCAGGAAAAAGACGCTATGGCAAATTGCTAGATTGAATTTTACTTGCATATAACTATGAACTGCAGCTAAGCAGTACAGATTATGCAAGAAATGAAGGCCTTAAAACAAGCTAGAGGGAATTGTCATAAATAGCAATTGGAAAGTGTGTGTTTCTTTTCATCTCACCATAAAGGTACAAGTCCTTCCTTCATCTCTTTCAAGGATAGATAGTAACTGGATAATCACTGACTTGCAGTCAAGGGATTCCAACTTTGGTCTACTCTATTTGTAGCTTAGAAATAACCAGGAAGTTTGTGCCTTTTAAGTACATACGAAATTTTGATTAAGAATAATCAGTTTATGTGCAGGTTGAAACATGACACAGGAAATTGCACAGGGGAGGAAGTGAACTTATACAACATGGAGAATATCTACCTAAAAATGAGATAATAATGTTGTCTCCTTAACTCTTAAGAACACTATAATTATGTGGCTGAAGGGTAGAGAATTTAAAGGAGAGAATTCCTGTTTGGGTATAGTTTTGTTGAACTGTGGTTGTGACTGCCTTGGAAGTTGTTGTGTCTGTTGCTACAGTGTTGAGTTAGAACTACAGTCACATTTCTATATTTAACACACTAAATTAACACTTATTTGTGTTTTCCAGAGTCACAGTTGAAAGACAATCCTGCTTTTTCTATGCTGAATGATTCAGATGATGATGTGATTTATGGGTAAGATTATAAAATACCTATGGAGAGTTACTTCTGGTGTGTTAATTTTGTAATATTCTTTTACATGTTAATTAGGTGAAGGGTTTGTTAGTGAAAGTTTTCTGCCTAAAGAACAGAAATGTAGCCTTTTCTGAAACAGAAGTACAATGAGAATGCATGTTTTTTCTTTTTTTTGGTTTCTAAAAGGGATTGCCATGGCACTGATACAAACAGGTAAGAAAATATTATGATGCTGGTCGTGGAGTGAAGCCAGCAAGAGCTGTGAAAGGGAAGGGCTTCCTTTTTACAGTGGGAAGGACAGCAGGAGTCAGATGGAATTAGCAAAGAGGCAGCTCACATGTAAATGCTTCAGGGAAGGAGAGTGGTGCTTCCTAAGTCTTCAGCACTTACTGAATTAAGAATAATCAAGTCTAGCAAAACTTCCTTAACTTGTGTGATTTTGTGTAATATGAGAATTATAGTAGCACTTGAAACCCATCCCAATCAGGTGTCTCTGTGCTATAGACTGAAACGCACCCATGTTGTTTTCACCTCTTACCGAAGATGCTGAAGTGGCTGAAACAGTGAGGATGGGACCAACACTGCACTAACCTGAACAAGTTCATGCTGGGATAGCTTGCCTTTGGTTACTTAGATGAGTAGTAGTAGTGCCAGCTTGCTTCTATGCAAATCCATGTGAAAAATGGCTTTCACTGGAATAAGTTTTATTATGCATTGTCCTCTGGAGAAAAATCATATGTGTTGTTCATAGCTCCCGCAAGGAAGAAAAACAGATACCAGCTTCTTAGCCAAGTAACAATTTGATGCCTCAATGTAGTTTAGAACTTTTCTGTTTATTTTCAACTTCCTATCTGAACACCATGTTCAAAAGTTTCAACATATGTCTGTTTCATAGGAGTGACTACGAAGAGATGCCCCTTCAGAATGGCCAAGCTATTAGAGCCAAGTATAAAGAAGAGTCGGACAGCGATTGACTAGTTTCAATGTAGACAGACTTGTTCATCTGGAATTCAGCCAGTTCTGAAGTTTTCCTAGATGGACAACTTCCTTGGCTTCCTTACAGTCTGCTGTCACCTGAACACCAACTCCCAGGAAGGACATCCTGTTTCTGTTTACAAGGATAAAACTGAGAAAACAAATGCTGGAAATGGTTGTGGTGAAAACTGAAGAAACCAAAATTTTTACCTGTCTTATAAAATGCCTGATAGCAGGATATCCGTGGACTAAAATCTTCATCTATTTCCATCTAAAAATCTCACAGAGTATATACTGAGTTTCAAATTGCTTCCTTGCTGCTTGGTTTTGGTTTGTTTTTTTTTTTCCCTCTTTAGGATGACGTACATTATACTGCCGTTCATCTGTTGTATTTGCATTGGCTGTTTTGTATACTGTCCACCGCGGTATGAAGTGCCTCATTTCCCTTTCAATTTCCTACCTTAACCTTTTGAGCTGGAGGCAGGGTATGAAGTGGTCTTTTTTTTTTTTTTTTTTCTAAATCAGTGCAAGAAGACCCAAGCTTCCTATTCTTACTTCAAATAAGTGATATAGACTTAAGGCCGTTTTTAAAATACATTTCAGTAAGTTTACCAGATTTATAAGTGCAAGATATGGGCAAATAGTCAAGTTGTAGTGAGCCAAAAATGTCTCAGTGGTGCAAAATTATTTGTATAATATATGTTTCATGACATGCTTTACTGCCACAGCAGAAGTGGTTTGGTTTGTATATATACTATACCATTGTATATATACAATACCATTGTATATATACTATACCATTATATTGTATATATACTATACCATTGTATATATACAATACCAATTGTATACAAAACCAATACAAAACTGTATTGGTTTTTTAAACAGCCTTTTCAGATGGAAATATTTCAGCAACAACAAATCTCAGAAGGAAGCCAATACTGGCTTCTTACTGGTCTTGTATGCCGGAGGAGATTGTTACTTGCAGAGAATAGAGTATGAAAGTTTTCTAATGAATTACAATTTCAAAGTTCCAAACATTTCATTTTTAGAGTTTTTTTTTTCTACATCAATTTTCCTTTAAGTTTTATTAATAGATAGTTACTGTACATGGTAGGAACAATTGTAGTTGCTCATATATTGAACGTGCCTGAGAGTTAGCTTGTGAGCATGTTCTGTGCACAGTTCAGCTTCTTTGTCATACCAGTCACCACCTGTATTTTACTAGCACACTTTGTGATTATCTGTATTCCAGTCTGTGCTGGAACAAAGTTATATGGGAATTAAGTATTCCTTGGACAATGCTGCTGCTTCTCAAATTTAGAAGTTTTGTTTTCTTGTACACCATTGTTTGGTTCTTTATTTAAGATGTTTGTTTGTAGCTACTTTTGTTTTCGGATACTTGACTTTTCTAAAAGTATCTCCTTTTTTCATGTATCTGTCACAGAGATTTACTCTTGTAAAATTTCTCTGCCCTGCTGCTGTAGAAGACTCTCAAAAGCACTGGTAATTTACTACAATATGGTGCTGGGTTGCACTAGGGAATTGTGCTCATCATTAAAGTAGTTTAAGCAGAATGGTGCAATGAAGTCCTGCTAGACTTGCTGAATCCTATTGAAGAAAAAGGAGATTTGTTGTGCTTTAATGCAACAACTGCTCTAGACCGTGCCCATTGCAATAATCACCTGGTGGCTGTTCAAGATCATGAAGGGGAGACTTCACAAGGCAGCAGCTCACTTAGAGAGGACCAAAGGAACTGCTTCATGTGGTTGTGCCCTTACTGTCGTAGAATACTTCAGATTAAATCAGTGCTCTGCTAAAGATGTGTCGTGAGACATTGTGTGTGTGAGAGAGAGAGAGGGAAAACTTCCTAAAATTATGTAGAGATGTGAAATTTTGGGAGAGTATCTGAAATTAAAACCTTTTTGTGTCAGGGATCATTTCCTTTGTTAGAAGCCAAAGTACTGTTGTATGACTAAAGCAAGGAAATTGCTGGGGAGGAAGAGAAGGTTTTTCCCTTTAATTTCTTAATTGGTATTACTTTAGAAGAACATACAGGAAAACATTAAAGAAGTATTTCACGTTAGTGGTGGTTTTCTTTCCAGTGAATTCTAGTAAAATGTATCTTCAGAACTTCTTTTTAGAGTATTTTCATAGGGTATGGGAGATGCTCTGTATCCTAAAATTGTAGAGTCCATTCTCATTTTTACTATTCCTGAGATAACTCTCCCTATTTGAATGTGCAGAGTTAGGCTTGGGAACCAACTTGGCATTGTTTACATAAGCCAAATCCTTTCGAGTTCCATTGGAGTAACAGTGCGTACAGGAAGTAGGTCTTCAAAAACTGCTATTTACATGATTCTTATATATTCAGATATTTTTCCTCTGATATCGTTTAATTCTCTGCTAAATTGTTATGAAGAGATAAAATTTGACCAATGTGCAAAGTACACTAATGTTTCTCAGTACAGTCTGAACTAGTTGTTACAGTTAACTCTGAAATTGTGCCATGCTCTGGGATTTCATTACCTAAAAAATGTATTTTTAATCTAACTTTGAGATTATTTTTTCTAAGCTGTTTTCAACCCATTTCTCTTGCTGTTTTGTTTGAATAAACTTCACTATATCACTACATTCAAAGTGGAAATAGAAAAGCTAAGAATGGGAAATATGTACTTAAAGTAAGTATCTCACTATGAAAATAGTGAGAAAATAGTTTCCATGGTCATTTTTAGAGCTTATATTTAAGCAATGTTTGCCATGCAAAATAGCTTTCTATTTTGGAAGTGCTACAGTGTTATGGTAGCTTGGTTGAATCACTGTTGCATCAAATTCAATATACAGTAAGATTACAAAAGCAGTGAAGCAGGTGAGGAACTAGTTTTGCTAGCAAGACTCCTCTTATTTCCATGATTGGAAAGCAGAGACAGTATTTGAAGAATATTCCAATGTGGATTGTAAACAGCTTGGGAGTAGGTGGCATAAATTCACCTCTGAGTAAAGTACTGAAATCTAAGGGTCAAACAGAAGAAATCTGTTTAAAAAGCTAGCCTGGCTTTCCTTTTATTACTGCTAAAGTAGTTATTTCCATCACTACTGCAACTGTACAAAACAAGAAAAGTACACAAAAAGGCCCCACAGCATACAGTGATCCTGCTCTAAAGGAGATGTCAGCCATTAAGTAACTGCAAGACTTCCACGTACACAATGATTACAGGGGACTTTTAAGAAATCAATAATTGAGTGCAAGCCAGTCACAGCAGCTGCTTTCTGTAGTACTTGCTTTACAAATACAGTTGGTGTTGAAATTGGTGGGAAACTTTCCTAGGATTCTTTTCCTTAGGCAAAGAGGAAGCCCAAGGCTTAACACCAGTGAGAAATGGCTAGTGCATTGGATCTGTGGTACCACTATTGGGGAGAACAGTTCCAGCTAGGAAAGACTTTGATCTGTTGTCTTTCTCTGAGCCAAATGACAACATTTTATCCATAGTCACCTAATTTCCCCACCCATTTCCTTTTGCTTATGCCAGTAATAACTTTTTCATTACTGTAAAACTTTTTTTAGGAGTTTGTAAATATGTAAAATGAAAATATGGAAAAATTGTGTACCAAAATGGTATAAAAATGTGTAAGATAAATGCTCTGTTTAATGAGAAGCTGTAATTAAATGCTGCTTTGAGAAGGTGTGCATGAGGACATGTTAAATATTCTGTGCATCTGTAAGTTGTGCTAATAACAGCAAATTATCCATTTATGTTGTAAAACTTTATGCTAATGTGGAATATGAAGGAAAACTGAATATTTTACTTCAAGGAAGTTTCTTGGAAGACTTTATGTGCATAATCATTGTTAAATATGTTCATAATAAAGTTTTATATCTTTATATTGTATCCTGGGTTTATTTTCCTTCTAGTGAATTTTACTTTCCTTCTCATAAACTGTTTTCATGACTTACACATATTTTCAGTTTACATGCATTTTCTTATAAATATTTAAATTTGGTTAATTGCATAAGGATGGAATCCAAGAGGCTGTGCCATCACAGATGTTTTGTATTGTCTTTCGGGGGCTTTTTTATTACCCTGCCTGGACTTCAAGGTGGAAGGACAGGTTGCTAAGTTTTCTAAATACGCCAGCCAGGTTACATAAGGGACCTGGCATTTTCAAATGGCTCCGTGGCTTTGCAAAGCCTGCTGTGGCCATGCTGGCAGTGAGAATTCTCCTGGTGGATGTTAGTACCAGTAACAAAAAAAAGGTTTAGAGTTGGTGAAGATGCTGATGTCATTCATCAACTTCTTACAACTCTATCTTCCAAAAGTCCGCTCATAGCTGGTAGACTGCAAAAGTGATCAGCACATCACTTGCTCTTTGGGGTGACACTTTCTTGTGTAAACTCAAGGAGACACTGAAATCTCTCTGTGGTGAATAAAACGGCCACGAACTTCCATGCACAAATGGATATGCACCTTACTCCTGGCTGTGGTATCAGATAGGGTAGTGCTCATTTAGCAGCAGCAGTAAATCCTGGAGCCATTTCCTTAGGTTTTAGTTAACACTGGTCAGACTCCTCTGTGGCTGTGACAGTAAATGGCTTCCCCTTTCCTCCTCCCCTGCAGACTGGGGCTGCCATGCCCCCCATTTCTATAGCTGTAATGGGAAGAGCCATGGCAGTAAGTGAGAGACAGGAAAGACTGACTTTATAATTACCTTGAATGCTCCAGCACACAGTCTGTGTTTATATTTTTTTAAGGCCAATTAATTATCTAGAGCAAGGACTCTGCCAGCCCTTCACCCAAATGCTTTACTTTGGCACTGAGGTGAGCTGGCCATCAGCCTCTGGAAAAAGTGATTAAAACTAAGGTGTTTGAAGGTAATGAAAATTTTAAATCAGTTACTGTAGAACACTGAAACAGTAATACACAATTGCTATGCAATTTTAAAGAAAAGTACTATTTTAATCATGGGAGGGGGACACCCAATACCCAAAAATCCACAACCACTTAAACCCCTTTCTGTAGTCCTAAAACTTACATTGGAAGTACTGGTTATTGCTCACATGTAAAACCATTTATAAAACTGTATCTACCTTTCTGTAGCACAACTCCTGCTTTAATGCAACAGGGGTTTCTCCTCCCATGCAGCCTTTACACTGACAAGCATCTCAAACATTTGGGTTTTGGTTTTTTTTGCAGCTCAGCATATGCATCAACAAACAGCAAAAAAATCAAGGGATTTGCTCTTATTAACATGCACAAAGGACATGGAACGTCTGAATGGCTTGACCAAGAAGCAAACCACTCAAAGTGCAAAAAACTGTTTCTTTTAAATGTAAATAGCTCAGTAGGTACTACACTGCCAGCATCATTCTGGCATGATGGAAAGGAGATAAAGTATCTAAGCATCCAGCTGAAAAATTTCCTTAGCAACTCAAGAGAGCAAAGTTTTATTCTTTTCATGACCAGCTTCTCTCTGACCCTGATGACTGTTTTAGGCACGCTATTCAATCTGGTTTTAATATTTTCTTTTTGCAGGTGTTGTACCATTTCTGACTGAAGACCGAACCCATACTAAAGCTCTCTCTTACAGCAATGTAAGGCATGTGCTCCTCAGGCTAAGGTACACAGCCTGTAGCACTCACTAGGACACACATGAGAAGAATGAAGTGGCTTGTCACGAAGGAGATGTGTTCACAGAACTGTTTTGAAACTGGAATGTCAGCAGAAATACAGAATCCTTACAGCTCTATTACAAGTCTCAAATGTACCAAGCCCAAAGCTGCTGATGCATACACCCGTTTGGCACTCCTGGCAGCAGATATGGATAGGGAGAAGAGGGTCCAAGCCTTGCCTAGCACAGGGCTTTCCACAGTCTGACCACACTGAGCAGAGTTATCACAGAGCACGTAACACTATGACAAACAAATCCTCTCCTGTCATTTGAATTTGCAGTATTACATCTTCCCAGATCGTGGAATCATACTGCTGTATTAGCAATCACTGCTCTCTTAAACAGCTGTAGCTGAGAGCCAGATTCTGAAAACATTAGACAGGCCTTCCTACAGAGAAGCAAATCTCAGATTGCTCAGACTGACTCCAGCCCAGGGATGCTCTCTCACGTGGGTTTGTAATTCTTCCAGCTTCATTAGCAGTGAGCTACTGCTTGCAGAACCAGCACAGCCATTTGCAGAGGTTTTCTGAAATTCATAGCATGCTCCCATTTCTTTAATTAGCTGACAAAACAGTACCCAAGACTGTGCTGAAAACTAGTTTTACTTGTTATTCTTCTGCAACTTTACACTAGAAGGCAGGAGACTTGCTCACATGTTATTTAGTCACATCGCCTCAAGGCGGTTTTTTCCCCTTTCAGAAAGGATCATGTTTCATGAACTACCAAAACTCATCACCCTCACCATCAGCAAAATTAACATGGACTGTAGCAAGTAAGTTCAAGACCCACTTAACACATATAACTGGCTGCAGAAGTGAATGATTACCCAGGTGTAGCTTGCTGAGCCCTTCCAGAATGTGAAAAATTTCTTATCTGTCTTTGTTCAATGAAGATCGTTCCATGCCCTAAATACCACACAAAAAGATTAAACAGGTCCCAAAATGCAGCCAAGTTACTTTTTGATAAACATAATTTAATTTTCTTGCAACTTTGTAGTGACTTTGGCAAAATTATGAAAGTGCTTTGCATTGCGGTATGTACCTCAACTATCTTGGAGAGAATTGAAAAAACTGGAACTTTTCCCCCCAGTAACAAAAGATTTAAGTTTAAATGAATCACACCAATGGTTATGAATTTCAATAATTTAATGCTAACCAAAAGTACAAAGTGTGAAAGTCAGTGTCTTATTTATATTGGTCTTAGAAAAGAAATCTAGAGGAAGTGTTTACACTGCAGCAGATTTCAGTATTAGCACCTTGAAGAGAAGTTTTGAAGTGATAAAAAAGTATAGCAAACACTGGTATGGTACTAGGTACAAACATAAAACATGTAACAGCATATTTTCAAATTTCTACCTTTGAAGAAAAGTTATTTTAAAAATGCATTAAAAACAAGTTGTTCAGGTATTCACAGTTTGAGTGGAAATGGAATCAAGTGCTGGAATAGAAAAGAGAAAAATGAACAATTTCAAGGCAATTATAATGCAAGTCCAAAGGCACTGACAATACAGTACATGGTCTTATTCTCCCATCTCACAGTGCAGGTTCCTGCAAGTACAAAAAAGGGTTTCAGAAACAGAATGAAGTTACAGTGATTACATGCATGCCCCTATATGCATTTTTGTACTTGGCTTCCTTTAAGAATCTTAAGAATGAAGCTTTCACAACAGCCAAGAATTTCCTATATAGCCCAGTTAGCACCACAGCCAAATGGAAAAAGTACCAAACAGTATGTTATTACTCCAAAACTACAGCACTTGGGGTAAAAAAAAGTATGCTGCCTAGTCTTAAAGAGACTGGCATTAAGCTGCAAGTTGGAAAATCCAAGAGTTGTATTCCTTACCATCACTGGAGTTGTCCCAGAAGCAAGAGCTTGCTGTATGTAGCCCAGCACCATTCTTCTGCATAATCACACAGGTCACTGTTAGTCAGTAGAGAAGCTTTGGTTAATTTCTCGCTAACCTTAATTAACATTTAACTCTATTTTTGCTCAGCTTAGCGCACACACACACGTAAGTAAATCTGCATGCTCGTGAGCAGTTTACAGACAAGGTTCCTCCTAAGATCTTCCCCCACCCCACACCTATCGGTGCACTTGACTGTCCCAGCTTTCACAGAAAAGGGGAAGCTGAGCTCACCGATGTACTTGAAGGGCTTCCCCAGCTTTGTGAGCTGGCTCAGGGTTTGTTCCACCACGCTTGTTGTCCACTGGTTCACTTTGCTGTGCTGGTAGGCATTGCCACCGATAGCACCCTCTATGGCCTGCAGGGGACAAACAGGTAAAGGAGCTGCACTGCTGTCAACTGCAAAGCACCCATTAACCCTCTTCAACATCAACCCCATACCACAGAAAAATCCTAAATACTGCTGGTCCACACTGGCTGTGGGAAGCGTTTTCAATTATTAAAAACATGGAGGTCAGAGTCTGAGCTGGGCATAGGGGAAATCATCATAGATCCCATGCTCTGTCCATTTTGTGGTATTTACATTATTTGTAATGTCCTACAGCCAGAGTTATGAAAAGGGTCCTGCATTTAAACAGTCCTGAAGAGAATTTAAAAAGGCACAATAGTACAATAGCTCATTCACACATGTTCTTCTACGGAAATGAAATTCAGATTTTTGAGCAGAATCATTTTTGGGAAACAAACCCTCAGATTAAAACAAAAGATCCATGCAGTTGCTGGTTACTAACAGAGCAGAAGCCTCCAGCCACATAATCCATTTTACTTATGAGGATAGTTTCCCCTTTAAGATATAAATAAAAGTATGTTAAAGCTACATGTTTTTCATCGGCACATTTTTTCATCACAGAAATTATTTAAAAAATAACCACAAAATTATTTCGAATTCAGAAGAGACGGGAACACGTATTAAAGCACGTTTATTAAATTTACAGAGTCTGACCAAAACAGTTGTTTTGCAACAAGAAAAAGATTGCACTAGTCTACACGAGGAATTCCAAATCCCGCTGGAAATTTTCTGGACAGAAAATTCAAGTTTCTTAGCAACAAGAATAGTTCAATCATTCCAAATAAACAAGAACTCACTTTGGAGAAAGGCATCTTGAAAGAACACAGTAACATGCATATGCAAACAGTCTACAAAAAACTCCTGTATTTTACTAAAATACAAAATCTATTTCTACAGGGTTTAACATAAAATATCCCCCCGGAAACTCTAATAGGGATGCACTGCAACCAGAGAGGAGTGTATGAAATTACTTTAAATATCTCTTGGATTTGCAAGACATACCGCACCTAAAGCTTGGTATCATTTCTCCTGAAGTCCACACACTGGTTAAACCAAGTTACCTGTACTTTGAGAGCAACCTATCCAGAAATCTGTTACATATCAGTCACCACATTTTACTGAATGCCTTTCAGTATACAGCACACAACATATGAAATTTCACACCAACAAAGTGAAAATGTTTAAGTTACCTCTTTAATGATGCCACTCACTTCATCAACAACAAAGGTAGTCTACAAAAGAAAAAGTAGAATTTTAAATAATCAATGGACACATGCTCCTGTTTATGATGTTTGAGCGCTGTTAAGAACATGCACTAGAAATTTAATTCATGCTTGTCAGATTTCTTGCAAGTCAGAAGATACCAAGTCTGGCTTTATTTGCACATATACGTACTCTAGCTCCTTCTGCCCAGCCAAGTTAACCTTCTTAGAAAAGTAATGAAAAGTAAGAGGTGAACTAATATTGGCTAGCCTTTTGACTCAAGAAAGCTTTCAAATTTTAACTTGGAAGCATTTTAAAATAACATGTATGGCACTTGTGCACATATATATTCCTCTTTCCCAATAAGCACTAATGTCCACACAACACAGTGGGCTCAGGGGGATAACCTCAGCTCGCAGTTAAATGGGACCGACATCTCCAGGGCACCGATGTGGATAAAATATCAGTTCAGAGCTGAAGGAAAAACTGTCATGACAATGTCAGCTGGAGATAAGAAGAAAAGCTGCCCCTTGGAAACCAAAGGGGAAATGTAGCTGGCTGACCTTCAGCCTTTAGGGAACAGAGATTAAGCATGTGGAATCAAGAGAGAGAAGGCCCCAAAATTTACTAATCTTAAAACTACCACCCATTTACATGTACGGTTAGTAGTTTATGTTTTCTTGTTTTATTCCCTCTGCTCCTGCTGACTCCCATGTCAGGGGGTTAAAACAAGCTGCCCCCGCTGCTGAGGCAGCCACTCCCAGGGCCAGGGAGCACTGATGGGGGGGCCCCGCGCGGTGCAGCAGCGAGTCACACACCACGCTGCCACTGCTGGTATCTCACAGCCTCACCTCACAAACCAGGACAGGAGAAGAGCACATAAAGACAAACAGATTAATTTCAAAAGACTGAGTAAGAATGTAAAAATGAACCTAAGCAGGTGTATGTTGACTGGGTTTTCACTGGGAGGTCAGTCAGCTTCCCCAGCTGACAAAAATGAACAACACTGTAATTCATGTGTGCAGGGAGGATGCAGTTACACCTGCTCTGGAGAATTTCAGCATCACATTTATAAACCTTTGGTCAGAAGGTGAACAGTCTAGCCAGCTTCAATGATATGTGACATTCAGAAAGATGAGAGCAGTTGATCATTCACAGCACATCCTGGGAGACATGCTGGGCAATTCCTTTTCTATTCTTATTTGGAGACACCAACTTGCTTGCACAATTCAACGTTTTTAAAAGCTTTTACGTGCTGTGGCAAATTGCCTTTTATTTTCCGCTTCTTGACTTTGATTTAATTTTAACATGCCTTATGTATTTTCATGGTACTACACTTTACAGGTGCTTACATTTTAAGGTGCACCAATGTATTTAACCAAATAAGAGCTACAGTTATCAAAAAGCACTCTCCCCCACAGAGCTTAAGTTAAGAATATGCATGCCAGACATGCTGTGCTGGCAGACATGAAGACTGTTGTCAACCAAGAAGATCAAGCACGTACAGTTTTCTTCTTCATGAAGTCTGCTCCGAAATGCCTTTGGGTGAGTACAAACATGGTTCACACCAAAGTAAAATGACTAAAATTCAACCCAAGTTCTCAAAGGTATTTCGATATCTAATTTGTACTGAAACAATAGAGAGATTGTTGAGAATCTGCTTCTAGGGCTGCTGTTACTTTTCAACCTTTTTCCTTACTTGGAATGACAAAATGAACACAAATTCCTGATATCCAGATTTGGGGTATATATGGTGTAACTGAACTATGAAATAATACAGCACTACCCGTTTTATCATCATGTCATCTTTTAATAAGATGACATAAAAACTTTGTTTGTATTAAAAAATAAAGGGGAAAAAAAGTTGGTTACTTTGCAGTTTCCCTGCGGCACCTCTCTGGCACAAAGCAAGCAGACAATGTTTCCAACACCTTGTTTAAAAGGGGTGCTCCCAGGCAACATATGCAAACTGCAGAGCAGTACCACAGTCTTCAGTAATTATGAAGACGTTTTTGAAAACAGCTGTAAAAATTATGTTCGAGCATATCAATTACGTTTTGGCTTTTTTTTTTTAATGTCTGTGACCGTAACACAGGCCGGGCCCGGCCATCAGGACGAGGCTTTTTGAACAGGACAAGCCTGACACACCTTCGACTCTCTCGCTGCTTCGCTATTGTCTCGCCCAGTCACATCGCGGCTGTGTAACAGTGTCACAGCTCACTGACGCTGTCCCTCCGCAAAAGCAGCACTGGCTGCTTCCTCCTTAGCGGGGGGACATCAGGTGGTCATTCGGCACGACAACTGATTGAGACCCTTGCTTTATTCCACTCCGTATCTTGTGAACGGGGTGTGACGCCCCATCAGTGCGCCAGTAACACGCGGACCGGAGGCTTGGACTCCTCTTTCCGCACACACACAGCTTGCTCGAGTCTTCCCCTGACCTCAGCAGCACCGGCCGCCCTCCCACCACGGCGCTCGGCGGGGGCAGCCCGGAGCCACGACACCGCCCATGCCTTTTCCCCGAGGGACCTGCAGCGGCAGGGGTAGAAGCCAGGGTCGAGGAGCCCCGCGAACACCCGGACAAGGCGCCAGCTCCCGGGGGGCGGCAGAACAAAGGCTGGGTCCGTCTCCCGCCGGTGCCTGGGACACGCGGCTCCACCCTGGGGGAGGGCGACAGGGATGGCGGCGGGGGACGCCGAGGGGTGGGATCCGGGGCGGACGGGCACCGCCTGAGACCCTCCGCCGGCCCTGAAAAGAGATGCCAGGCGGAAAGCTGTGCTCCCCCTGTACCCCGGTCCCGTTACCTCCTCTGCCGTCTGGAACTCGTCCATGTTCCCGGCGGAGCCGCTCGAGCCACCACGGACCCCGAGCACCGCCCCCGCACCGCTGAGCTCCTCGCCGGCCGCCGCCCGCACTGCGCCTGCGCGCCAGCGCCAGCGCCCGCCTGGGCTGGGCCCGGCCTGGCGCCCTCCAAGATGGCGCGGTTTCCATGGGGACAGCGGCCCTGAGCCGGGCAGGAGATGGCGCTCGGCGGGGCCGCTGTGGTACTGTGAAACATCCCAAAGCCTGTGGCTGAGAGAGGCAGGGGGTTGCTTCTCAAGGCTGAGCTTTTCATACGGATAGCTTGGCATTGGTGCTCAGCCACCCAAGAGGTCCTTGCGTGGGAGGTCATTTTGTGCTTCCCAAGGAGGGAAGGAGAATCTGCATCTTGTTTCTGGAAACAGCTTGAAAACAAGGCCTGCCTGTGTCACAAACTGAAAAACATGGAAAAACTCTCCGTGTCTTTTCATTATATTTCCCCCCTGCCCAGCCGGAGGGGAGTGACAAGGTGGCTTTGGTGGGTGTCTAGCATCCACACAGGGTCAACCCACCACAGAAGAATATCTGAATTCTTACAGTTCTAAGCAGGTCACGTGATTTTTAGCAGACATTGTAAGAACCAGGAGAATGAAATTAAAGGGCACACTTGTGACACACTTACTGGGTGTTGTGTGTGTGCAGTGTTTACAGGTTGTCCAAATCACTGATGCTACCAGCCCCTGAGAGCTGCTCTAGGCAGTGCAAGATGCTGTTCAGACTCAGAGGGGCCCGGATGAACTGCAGAAAGAGTCTGGATGGAGGAGGAAATAACTTACTGAGGACAAGTGCAACGGGGTATATGGAGGCAGGAATAACCAGCTCTATAAGTGCAAGACCAGCTCACTTGGTAGCTGTTCCATAGACACATAGAGTAGGGAGGTGTTTAGGTACAATTTATCTCAATTTCTCATATGATGCTGTTAAAAAAAAAAAAAAGACCAAAAAAAAAGGACAAAAAAAAAAAGCGCCATAGGGCCTGGAAGCAGTATTCCTATTGCCCTCTCTGCAGTAAGGCTGCACAAGGAATACCGCGTCCCATTTTGGGTGTTGTGTTTCAAGAAGGTTGAGGGAGTTACAGCTCCGGGGCCTGAGGGTGCTGACTGCTAAGGTTTGATCTTGTGTCCAGTCCTCTATCAGGCTCTGCCTCCTGTTTCTCCTGATAAAGGAGACCCTGACCAGCCCCCTCGCTTTGGGGCTCTGCGGGCAGCACCAGCTCTGCTCGCCCCAGAGGGATACGGTGGGACTGAGGCTGGATGCTGAGCACATCCTCAGTCCCATTCCAAGTCTTGTGCTTGCTGCTTCCAGAAAGCAGAGACAAATAGGTGAGGACTATGGGAAGACTGAACAAGTGGTGCTTGTTTGAACAAAAGCATAAACGGCTTTTATAACCATATATTTTGTTATATTCTTAGCACGTATAAAATACAACAGCAGTTTTCCACACCCAGGGATGAGAGGGAAAAATACGGGTTACATATGTGACAATTAAGGCTTTGATTAAATATTAGGGGGAAGCTGATAGTAGGGCTGATGTTCCTCAGCCTGGATGAGGGGTGCAACTAATCTGTCACTGTGGGTAGTTAGAATCCTCAGGTTATTTCTGGCCTCTTAGTTAAAGTTTTGCCTGAAATTGAGGCCCAAATTATCCAAATATGGTGCATATCTGCATAGCCCTGTGCCCCACTAACAGTTGCTTTCTCTTCCATGATGCAGCTGAAGAAGGTGATTAAACTTGGCATACACAGGTGGAAATGTTTGAACCTATTTAGCTTAATGAGGTTATAAAATGCAGGCTCTTAAACTTCGCCATGTGAGTAGAATTGCTGTGCTTTGTTTAATTTTACTAGAAATGATGACTCTTAAAACACCTGAAATAGTTAAGGGCTTCTGTGTTATGCTCACAGTTTGGTAGAGCTGGGAACAAGAAAGGAGATTGACGTGTAAGAATAGTGTCTTTGTAATAATTGGGATGTAATTTTGAACTTCATTACCCACAGTTAATTCTGTAATAGACTGATTTAGGATATCCAATCTGAATAATATTTTAACTTTCAACTGTTGTGTGAGATCAGATTTCCAGTTGTGAGGTAAAATAACTTCCTTCGTCTTGCAGATGCATAAAAACTGAGCTCTCTTGAATTTTTATCTATACTAATTGCTTTATCATGCAGACCTAAGTAGAAAACTGTTTTGTTTCCAGGAAAGAACTGTTTATGATACAAACCAAGCTTTCTGTGCAAGTCCTGGAGACGCTGAGGTTAGAAGTGTTTTCATACTTATGGTGTCAGAAAAAGAAACTATATAGAACTCAAAGCCACTTCTCTTCCTGTGTGAGGCATATCTTGGTATATCAGTCAGCTTTTTTAGTCTCCTGTGCTGAGTCTCCTTTTAATGTTAGAAAAACAAATATCTTTGCTTGTTGCTGGTAACAAAACCAGAGACCTGGCAAAAGCTGTTGTAACGCTAGAGCTCTTTGATGAGCGTGTTTGCTTTCAGCTGTTTTGAGGTGCTCCTCTGAACGTAACCTCAGTGGTATCAGTGCCCAAAGGAAGGAAAGGGGGTGGAGAACAGCCACCAGTTCTCTTTAAGAAGAGATAATTAAATAATCAGAGTGCTACTCATCTTTTATATGCAGTTTACTTCCTGGTGTTTCTCTTTGATGGCTGCTGAAGAGGTAAGGACATCATTTTACTCTATTCTGTATGACATAGCACAGGGGGATGCATTTCTATTTACTGGCACGGTGTTTTTCAAACTGGAAAAGGTTTAATGGAAAAACCACACCTGCAACTTAATTTTTTGTGTTGGGTTTAGTTGTTTGGTTTTATTTTTACTCTAAGTTATGGGGTAATTATGGGATGGTATTAATATCATTTGCTTAATTTTGGTAAAGCATTGTCAAAGAACTTAAATAATTTTCACGTGCTTATGCAGGGATCTGAAAGTTAAACTGTTGCAGCCAGGTAGTAGAAAGTAACACTTGTAATTTTCTTAACTAAGAGTGAATTTATCTGATGGGTCTCAACAGAATAAAAAATAGCCACAAATTGCAGTAGCTTTTGATACTGATTTTACTCTGAACTTCCTTAATCTGTTCCTTGCTACTGATGTATTACATCCATCTTCTGGGTTAATGGATGAAGTAATCTGATTATCTCAAGTAAATGAAGACTGTGACTTTAGCAGATCTGTTAATTTATAATTATTTAATTATCATTATATTCCTAATGCTTAAGGATCTGAAAGGATTTCAATAGTACATTGCATGTAAAATTGCTTTGAGGAAAAGCTTGCTAAGCCAGGCATTTTTAAGTTAAAAAACTTAGAAAAGAAGCTGGTTTTGCAAACTTAATCTAGTGCTAGGTAGGCCTTTTGCTTGATCTTCAGTAACATAACTACATACTATTTCATCCTGATAGAAAAAAACCCTTTTTTTTTTTGAGGTTGCACTCTGTGTGTGCATGAATCCCTCTCCTAAGGCATAGCCACACTGGTCATCCCTTCTCCCTTACAATGGCTTCGGGATTTCTTACAATATTTTCAAGAAGTTACTGATCGATCTGCAAGGTGCCTGACACTGCATTAGTTTAAATACAAAATGTAATAATAAATAATGGTAAATATGTAACTTAAAATAATGCTTGAACAGAATATTTTTTGTGAACTTTGTGCTGAAAAGGAAGTGTTGTAGTATTTACTAAAGAGTTTGCTGCTACTTTTGGTTTTACGTGGAAGATGCTCAGCTTTGAGGTTAGCTGATGGTGTAAAACAGCTAGCTAGCTGGATTCGATGGGTGAACATGAAAGGAGGGCTTCTCTGAAGGTTTATGAGGTTGTTTTCCTGTCTAAGAAGGTCATTACTGAAAACACTTCTTTATTACTGCCAAAAAACTACTCTGATGTGGACAGCTTTGATGTAAGAGATTATTTCACAATAGTAGAGAGCTTTTCAGTCCAATTTGAACACCTCTGTGAAATTATTACAAGTTCAAGTTTGTTGTGGGGCCAAGGATTATCTCCCATTTTGGGGGTTGTACTACTTGTATAATACATTATTTATTCTTACATCTACCTCATCATTAAGCTAGATTTTCTTTGGATATGCAAGAAATATTGACAAACCACAATGACTGTCAGAGTTGAAATCTTCATGAACATTAAAAAACAACTGTAGGAGTGTTCAGGTGCAATATTGCTATAGCTGCTGTCTGTGTGGTGTATTTTAAGCTTTACTGTCTGCAGTGTGTGATGGTCTTGCTCAGTGATGAGAGAGCTGTGGATGACTTTTCCCCTCTCTGCATAGTGCAGATACTGTAGGATAGAGGGCCCCTGTCATTTTACTCTGCAGTAAGTTTATTCTGTTTTTTGGTACGAGGAGATGATCCATCCTTTCCATCCTTGTCCCTGTTGGCACTCTGCTGTTGGCATTAGATTCAGTGCTTATGATTGGTCACTCAGAATAGGGCATAAAGTGTAGCTAGTTTGAAGTGTGTCATCTGAAACCCATCTGCCCAAACAGGCTTCATGTATGGAAATCTTTGTGCTCTTCTGTGGAGAAGAGAGGTAATCCTTTATTAAAGAATTTGAAAGAGACATCAAATAGCAGCTCTTTCTGTGGTTGCTTAACTGCTCTTAGTAACTGTTTTACTGTGGCACGTTCTTGATAGCTCTGTAAGGCATTAATGTATTTTCTGTAAGATCGCCAGAGCTGTTTTATTGGATCCACTTAGTACTGACTGTCATGGGCTTGCTAGCTTTTACTGATGCTTTATGGGATTTTCTGATGGTGTTCTAGATATGCTGAAATCTTAGACATTTATGGCAACTGTAGCTTGCCCTGTAATGGATGTTTTGGTATCCTGTGTAGGGCAGAGCCACCAGAGTTTGTTCTGACTCCTCTTTAGATTATGTTGACTTAAATGGACTTGATGGCTTTAAACATGCTCATCAGTCCCAGCAGGTATTCATAAGGTAAAAAATGAAAGCAGGTGAAGGATGCAGGGGCCTTTGAAAATTACATATATTGTGTTAAAAGAAATTGCTCAGGCTTTTTGTTTCAAATGAGTAATTTCCTGTGAAATTGCAGTTGGTGAGGAAATAAAATATGGTTATGCCTATCTCTGTCTCTTTTGTTTCCACAGGAAACCAATCATTTTTTTTTTCTTGAACATAAGCTTCTGTGACATGCTTTGTCCTTTTGGTGTCTGTTGAAGGGTTTCACAAAAAAACCCCCATAACAAATGGAATGCAACCTGTTTATGTATACATATTATCACCCTCTGCTTTTTCTGGTGGAAAATTAAGTAACTTAATTGGGGAAAGCTGCATGTAAAATAATTCCCTGCACTGACAGAAATACATTGTCACTATATATCTGAAGTTTTAGTGGGTTCTTTTGGTGGTTTAGGTTTCTGTTTGTTTGTTTTAAATTTAAAACTCAGTATTTGAAAATAATGATCCAGCAATGCAGACAGTTGATCAGATTCTCAGCTGAGATCCATCAGTGAAGCATCAGTAACTGCTTTGGGAAAGCTTTACCCTTCTGTCCTAGTGTCTACACCTGTCTAGAGCCTGACCATGTGTATCTACTTCAGGTTAAGTTTGAAACACTTAGCCAGTTTCCACATACACACCTTTAATCTTGGTGTACCACAAGTGGAATTGTATTACATTTCTAGTAATATGCACTAAACATGAGACAGTAATATTGAAAATTAATGTGGTGTATAAGCTGGTTTAGGTTGAATAATCTTCTTTCTCAACCTTGCTGCAAAGTATATTAAAATTATTTTATATTTTAGTGGGAGTTTTGCAAAAGTGAAGGTCAGAGAATATATCCAAACTACAGTTGTGATTCTGTTTTAATTTTATATTTTTTTCTCATATATTTGTATGTTAACTTTATCAGTTTGGGACCAAAATTGTTAGGGCACTCAGCTGGAAATAATAGATATCTTAACTTTTTAGTGTTTGTGTATTAGCAAAGATATTCGCGTTATTTGGTGTCAAACTGTTCATCTGGACTTAACAGACACAGGTAATGGAAGTGACTTAGAGGTCTTTTTTTTTCCCCCTCTTAGTCTTGTGATGTCTTGTCTTTTTGATAAAATGAGATGAGAAAGGGACATTTTTTTCTCAAAAATTTTGTCTCAAGCAGTATGACAGTCATGAGATCTGTAGGCTCGTGTTCAAAACTAACTTAAGCTTTGTTATTGGTTGTTTTATGTAGACTGTACAAAAGATGTGAAGGTATGTCCCTGAGTGCTAATGGACAGTATGGTGAGCCTCTCTGAACAACAGGACTGTCTTAAAACCTCATTACGGCATGAAAGGTTTGGGTGTAACAAAATGTGTCCTTCACGTTATTTGAAATGTCTTGAAGAGGTGAGAAAAGATAATGTTTTTTTTTTCCTTAGGCCCAGAAATCCCAAATCTACAAGACCAAATAAGGAAACCGAAACCATTTCTGCCACTCCTTACTCCATCTCTTGACAAATTGTCCCTCCATCTGGTGCCAGTTCAAGCGCTATCTGGGACATTGCTGCAAGCTCTCATCTCTTTTGGAACCACTTTCAGTAGAAAAAAGGAAAGAAAAGGAAGTTAAAGGTCGTGTGAAAAAGTCAGGACTGCTGTGACCTTGATAACTGTTCATATTCCCTGGGTAGCAGAGACACTTAAATGATGATCTGTGCGAAGACAAACAAAGTTATTTTTCTTTTCAAGGGTATGACACAGTGAAACACATCAACAATCAAGTAAAAGCACAGGCATTTAGGAAGCACCCAGCCCATCATTCTGGATGTAGTGGAACCCATAGGACAGGAGTCTACAAAACAAGTGAAATAGTGGAATTTGGCAAAAATGGCCTGTGAATTTAATCTGAACTTCCTTAAGGAATTGGAACGAGAGGCTGTTCTGGAAGTCCTATACCGTGACCAGATGGTGAGAAAAACAGAGGAGGAAAGAATAAGGTATCTGCTGTTCCCCTGTTCCTGTTCTCTGTTTGTTGGTTTTTTTTTTTTCCCGTCTCAATTACTCTTCTTCCACTTTGTTGTCCTTCTAAATGTACTCCTCTTGTAACTTTTTGTTAGGTAATGCCTTTGCATTCTCTGGGAAAACTAAGGTTATCCAGAGCCCCTTGATTTTGCCATTCTATTGACTCTACACTAAAGATCAGCAAATCCTGTTCAGTGAATAATGTACTTGGTGAATTTTACTTCCAGCCTTCATAGAAAGTTCAGTTGCTGGCTATATTTTTTCTATGACAGCTTTATGGCATTCTCATCATGTTCCTGTGTATGCAAATGTATAGTCTTGGTAACATGGAACATGTTCAGAGCTCTGGCTGGCTTTTTTTAGCTTACGTTGTTCCAAGACTGGAGTTAAGAATCATTGGATATCTGTTCGTTGTGCTAAATCCATCACTGTCCCTTCTCAAACACAACAGGCAGCAAGCACACCATGCTGCCTCGGAGGTTGTTACTCGTGTCAGTAGGTGTCGTTGGTTAGGAAAGGGTTTTATTTACTAATTTCACGCTGTGCAAGTATCTCAGATGGGGAGGATAAAGGTTAATTCTCCAGCACTTTAATTGCTTTATATCTTGGCTAGGACATGAATTTCCTAGTACCTTGTGTCCTGCTTTGTGATACTGCATCCCTCTGGAAAACTAGGTATTGGTGTGGATAAGATATAAATTTTTAAATGCCTTAAATGTGGAAACTTAAACTTCGTCTGCATCAAACATTTATGTAAGTATTATGGGACGTATTAAATAAAAATAATAATAACTATGTGTAGGGTTGTATAGAAAGTCTGAATTGGTTAGAAAATACCTTTCAACTGCTGATGATGTTATTAACAATTAAAAACATAGATCTTGATTATTCGTACATGTAATGGAAGCAAAGTTAATGACAAGAAGAGGTTTTGATATTTTGGGCTGGTGTGCTTTTTTGTTTTGGTTTGGTTTTTTAGCTTTTGGCTGATGCATTTGTTATGATTATTTTTTTACTTGGTAAATATTTAGTTCTTGGATAAATATGATTAAAAAGCATCAAATGGAAGCGAGCACCGTTTAGTCTCAGTTTTTGTCAGTGAATGCATAATCACTTACATGAAATGATTTCAGCACCCTGCCCTGAGTGGGCCTGAAATGAACAAAACCCCATTTATACTTCACTATTTCTCTGTTAGTGTGCACAGTTCTGGTCACACACACAGTCACACTGCAAAAATGCTGTGTGTGGATGTTTTCAAACAGTGCTCAACAGAGGTCATGCTTGAGGGCTTATCTCCCACTAGAAATGGTATTGCACAACCAGGGTTTATTAACTTGTGCTTTACATGAGGATTTTGTCCTCTGTAATTTTTTTTTCTTTTCCTTTTTTACCCGTGGAATTAGGAAAATGAAACTGCAGCTGCAGCAACTTCGGTGGAAAGGGGCAAAAAATGCAAGGCATGAATACCAGGAGAGATCTTGTGCTCGCTGTCAGAAGTCCCTGGGGTTGTTGATGAACAGAGGCGCAGTGTGCAATGGATGCAGTCATCGGGTGTGCTCGGAATGCCGTGTCTGCCTGAACCCCTGCCTTTGGAAATGCACCATTTGTTATGCTCATGGGTAAGGAATTTTGCTGGTTTACACAGGTCATCCAATGGATGCCCACTGGTTTTGTGTATCTGTTGCTTAAACAGTTAATGAAACAAAGCCACTGGCGTAATGAAAATGTTGACTGAAGTCCTGGTAGTGATGAAATGAATAGGAACTTTGTGTTATACGTCAAGTAGGTGGTATTTCCCTTCCTGTGTTTAGCAAAATGGATCCTCAGGGTAGGCCAGAGGTACTGTGAGTGTGACAAAGATGGGAACAGTGAAGCATAGAAACAGTCCTGAGTTTCTGAGCCACAGGAAGAACTCCTTCCCCTGACTCAATGTTGAACCAGTGCATCCTCACAACCTGCTGAAGGTGCTGTGCATTGATGTAGTATAGCCAATTTCTTGACAATTTCCTGATCACTATTTTCTGCCTCTTACCACAGGAATGTGAAACCTGGATCAATGAATAATTTGAAGTCATGCTTTATAAAATTTTAAAGAGCAAAACCAATTAGTAACATTACTAGGATTTGTTCAAATGTGGTCAGAAATCCAGATTTGTTTACTTTGAATTAGTTGGATTTTTCTTTTACTGTATCACATTTTTGTATTTCAGGATACAGGAAACAATCTTTCTTTTACTGTATTGGTACTTTTTAAAATATCAAAATACTCCTTCATAGTCCATTCTATTCATTACAATCTTTCTAAGCAAAATGGTTTAGATATATTTCCCCATTTGATAAAGGTAATACATAGGCAAAGAATGGTGGTTTTGGAAATTATTCAAAAGCTCTGCTGGATTATAAATATCCCTGTAGAAAGGGTAAGGATTTGGATGAAAATTTACTTTATGCCAACAGAAGATGAATCCCCACTCCACTCCCTCTGCAGGTGCCAAAATGAGATTAAAGTAGAGGGAGATATAAGGCAAAATATTGGTGTCAAACAAATTGGTACTAGTTTGAAGTAATTTTTTATAGTTTGGAAGAGAGTTATAAACTATCCGCAACAAGATTTTCTCTGAATCTTCAGTTTATTTAGTAACTAATATGCAAAATATGTAGATCAGCTTTATTTATACTTGATATAAAACAGTTGCTAGACTTTGGTGCACGTGTTTTGAACTATATGCATTAAACTGAAAATTCAGAAGTTAACTTTCCATATCCTTCTCTAGATAACCCTCTCCACTTCCTCTTGGTTTAAATTAGTTTCCTGTTATTTGGTGGCCACAGTGGAAATCTGCTATAGAGAGTGTCTGGTTGTTAAGCTGCTTTGCGTAGTGCTGCACACCCTTAATTATTTCACAAGCTTATCCTGATATTTAATGGTAAACCCAGGAAAACATTATTTAGATTAATTAAAAGACCTTTTTACTTTTTCTTCAGGAAATTACCTTTTTTTAACTTGCTAATACAGATAGATATGTCAGCTGTCATTGAATTTCTCTTTATAGTGAAGAGAGAGCACATTTGATCTTTAGTCACGATGTAAAGTCAATTAAATTCAGTCAGACTTCTTCCATTGCCTTCAGTGGGCTGTACATCAAAGCTGCAAATCTCAAGAAGTGTAGGGAGTGCAGCAATGTGGTAAATGCTACTCAACACCTTTTGTTTATTCTGGTGAGGGGAAAACAGGATGGCTAAGAAAGGTAAGAGCTTATTTCCTAGTCCCAAGGAACTCTGAGTCTTGTTTGTCACTAGAGTAATTTTTTCCTGAACGAAGCAGCAGTAACAGCACTATGTAGGTTCTCCCCTAGATGCTGGGGTCATGTTTGTAAGGAATGTGCTTATACACATCAGTGAAAGAGCATGCAGGGATAAGCAAAATTTGTACTTCTTACAAAATAAGAAATTTTGAAAGCCTTGTGAACTGACAAAGTTTGTATCTTTCACCTGGAAGAGGTATCTCTTATGTGAATGGAGTTAGTTATAGTGTGTTGGGGTTTTTTAAAGGAATCCTGTCTTGTAGGAGTCTAGAAAGATGTTTTCTTTGGAGGAGTTTAGTCTATTTTACCTGACAAAAGTTCTTTATTAGCTTTGTTTCCATACTTTTGGTCATATCTTAACTCAATACACTCTTTATCCAAAAAAAAGAAGATATTTTCAGATCTATTTTCGTTCTCTGTGTGGTCGAATTACCATAGAATGGTTTGGGTTGGAAGAGACCTTAAAGATCATCTGGGTTCCACCCACCCAGCCGTGGGCAGAGACACTTTCCACTACACTGGGTTGCTTAGAGCCCCATCCAGCCTGGCCTTGAACACCTCCAAGGAAGGGATGCCCAGAACTTCTTTGGGTAGATTCAATTATCACATGAATCGGTGCAGAACTGGAGATTAAACTCTGGAAGATAACCAGGGGGTAGTGCGAATAACATAAAGGGAAGGCTGGGATTGAAAATCAAGGCACTACCAATACAAAGCCCTTGAAGACAGAGATTTCAGACATTTATTAGTTAATAGATCTCCATCCAAGATAAGTAAGTATGCTGTCTCAGTTATTTAAACCTAATTTTCAGAGTCACCTGTGTTCAGTTATGCACAAGTATCTATGTTTGGGTATGAAAATAAATAGTACAGTTTACATGGGTAGTGATTTTATTTTTTTTTTTTTTAATGTTCTACATTGCTACTTACAAAATTGTAATTTAAATGCCTAAAAGCTTTAAAATCAAGCCACAGAAAGAACAAAAAGCATCCTACCTACAGTTCATCCGTTTTGATACGGAATAAGGTGAGGTGTGAAATGGCAGACCCAGGGGTTTTGTTGCCTGGCCCTTGGTGGATATCACTTCAGCTCTTATGTTTAGAGATTTTGCTTTCTTAAGAAGGTAAGCCCTACATGAATTTACTGTTTATGTGCTGTTGCCAGTTTCAAGCAATTTTGGCAGAGGGAATGGTAATAAAGAGATTAATATTTTAGAAGGAAAATCAGCTACTGGATAGAGAAGAAAGTTTAGTGCTGCCTGCACCAAGGAAATTTTTGCAGTGAGACTTCATCTTATATTAAGCATCAAAAAATTCAAGGGACATACAAAATTCAAGGAAGGGATATACAATATATGTCATATAAAAATTAGTAAGACATTTAGGTGAGAATTTGGAACCTGAAGAATCCAGAGAATCATATCTTCAGTTAATTTTCTTTTTTTGGTCTCTTTAATAATGGGCGAGTTCAAATTATAGCCTTCAGCAAGAGTAAGATTTGCTGAAAATCTGATCTTGACAGAGCTATTTAATCTGATATAATTTTGTACTTGTTGATCATTACTTGTCTGATCCTGTGATCCTGGTGCCTTTGTAAGACATCGATGTAACTGATAGTAGTCCCCACAAAATGGAGAGATAGGCCATGAAGCCCTTGTGCTGTCAGGCCTGTGGAGCTCAGTGCTCCCTGGTAGCCATCCCAAGTTCTGCTTGGAACCGTGCCCTCTACCATGGCTGTTCCCCACCTCTCAGAGAAGCTGCAGCTGTAAGCAGCCAGCACCTCAGTCAGCACGAGTGCCTGTGCTGGTTTGCAAGTTGGTTGTACAGACTGGAGTGCACCCAGGACTCCTGCCTTCGGAGCAATGCCTAGAGCAGTGTGTATCACGTTCCATGGGCAGTCCTACACTGCAAAAAGGAGAACAAAATATCAAACAAAAACCCCGTCAAAACCAAAGTAAAAGTCCCCAAAGGATTCCTCCCTTCCATGTTTTTTTCAGATGAACAGCAAAGCCAGTCAATGGATTGAGCAGTCATGAAATCTTAGGTTTATGGTAGGATTAAGAAAGGATGTTGGATTGTTATGTAGTTACCAAACACTTGAAGAAATGCACTTGCAAATGTTTTTTTAAAAGAAACATTTTTTGATTGTTTTTCAGAGATATGAAAGTAAAGGCTGGTGAATGGTTCTTTGAGGAACGAGCAAAGAAATATCCGGGTGAAGGTAATCTGGAACAGATCATAAACTGCTATGTAATATGTAGTGGTCATCTAAGTGAAATACAGAATGTAGTCTGATGCTGTATCTAATGTTTCTTCCATTTTACCATGCAGTCCATCTGTCTGTGCAGTAAATAAAACATGAACACAAATTAGCAGAATGCATTTAGAAGTATAATTTATTTTGTCTGAGTAATAAAAATAAGAAAATTGCTAGCCCTGTAAATTTGAATTAATGACCATGTAAGACTTTAAGAAATACAATGACATGAAATTAATATAGAAATATTATATGTACAGGAAGGAAATGATCTTGCATTCACAATTTGTCGAAGTTAAAACTTCAGTTGTTTTCACGGAGGAAGTTCTAAAGTTTAAAGAAATGATGGAATGGAATAAACCCCGCCATGTATAGCTATAAATCAGCAGAGAGCTAAACGCTTACTGTATCATTACCTTCAGCCAGCTGGCTGTGCCATTGCCTTGTGCTGAATCTTTTCAGTGCCATTAAAAGTACGAAGCCATAAAAGAAATTATAGAGCATGTGGATGGATTGCTCTGTGGGGAATGTGTTTTGCCAGCCAAGGAGCTGTTAGTTTTTGTTTTCACCTGCAATAACTAGTGAGGTGGAGAGGATTTCTTTCCTCTCTCCCTTGATGTGCCACTTCAGATAGGCATCTGTTTAATTTTTTGCCTGACTGTAGTTAAATGATACAGTTTCACTTCCAGTATCAACATCTATGTTTAGGAGTAGTTGGTGAAAAGGAAGCAACTGGGCCTTAAATCTCTCTTGGGAAACTTGAATAGGAAGAATTTTATAAATGGAGGAGCATAACCTGGCAAAGTTTGGGTCATAGATGTTTGTGAAAGGCAGCATATTAAGAAACTAAACTAAAGTTCCTGTTAAAACAATTAATTTAAAATTCGAAAGATTTCACTGAAGTCCATTCCAGCTAACACAATTTCTTGTTTTGAGGTGCTAGTTGATTGATTTTTTTTTTTTAAAGCATAGTTTCTTCCAATAACCAGTGATAATAATTTCCCCTCATTCTTTTCAATGAGTCTAAAGCTGATAATTTTATTAATCTCTCTATTACTGGAAAATGTTGTTCTCAGATACTGAATCTGATATTGCAAGGTACTGACTGTCCATTTTCCCAGCAAAATAAACCAGTTCTTACTTTGAATTATCAAATCTTTATGGGTGCTTGAAGCATTTTGCTTAGTTAGTCTAATGTTGAAGTCACAAAGATCTAAGGATATACAGAAGATAAACCTGCAGGGAGAAATATGGTTTGTTTAGTTCCTTTGATTAGACCAACTGATATACTGAAAGGGGTTAAAAAAGTTACAAATTTTGAAACACAGCAGCCTTTACGCATCCTTCAATCCTGGAGGGACAGTGCCCTCTTTTGGTTTGAAAATACAGCATAACTGAAGTAATTACTGGAAAGTAAGTTTAACTGAAAAAAAAAAAATTTACAGTGAAGTTTCTCATGTTGTAGAGTAAAAAAAATTACATCGTTATGCTTTTTATTAATTTTTTTGTAGCTTCTACCTAAAGAAAAAGATTAATATTTTCGCAGAAGTGGTGAATTGCCTTTAGTGACCAATCAATTTAAAATCTAAGATAACAAAGGTTACTTATCAATAAAAGAGAATTCTGGAGTTCTGATTGAAAATTGCAACATCCATGAGCTGATTATTGTTTCTACCTCTACTAAGGTCTATTACTTTTATGTAAGTAATGTTATAATTAATGACATCATCAGCAAAACATGGATCACATGCTGCTTTCTGTATCAGGAATTACTAGTGATTAAAGTCCCTCCAGATAATTTCAGTTGGCCATTTGTTACATGCTTTTAGGCCTTTATTATATTTGTGATTCCCTCAGGAGCAAACTGCAGTTTTATGAGTCTTCATTGTGCCTGATGGAGCTCTTGCTCCTTGGTGTCTTCACATCATGTGGCTGCTCTCCTGAGGAATGTGCCATGGTTGCTGTTTCCTTGCAAGGGATGCTCTTAGCAAAGGGTCTTGCTCGTGTTTGTGAGCTAGTGAAACATTTTCATCGTTGCTCAGGTCTCTAGTAGGAAAAGTGAAAACAATTTTTCATGAGATGCAAGAGTTGACCATGTGCCTGCTCTTGTACACGTTTTCAAGCTTCCCTTAGTGTTTGAGTTTTGTGGCTAAAGTGCGCTTTAATGCAGGGGGCCCGTGCACCAGCTGCCTCCTGGACCCTGGCAGGCTGAGAGCACTTAGCAACCTGTAGGAATGGGCCTGTTGGCATCTGTGTGTGATTGTCCTTAGCATTTGTGAAGAGTTTGTCAGAATGTGTCACCTGCCACAGGGGAGGGTGAAATCACGGTACGGTTTGAGATGTTTGAGGCACGGGAGAAACTTGTGTATTGCTTGGCGTGTGTGCTGATACATTAGTTGGGAATTTACTTCACTGCTGACTTGCATGTGCATGAGGTTCTGTAAATACAGGCCAATTCCTGAAAGGCACTGATTTTAAAAAGTATTATAGAGGCATAAGGAACTGCTGTTGCTGCTAAATGATCTTTGGATTTTTTTCTTCCCTCCTTCATAGGCAGACATGAAACAGTTGGTGCAAAGCTCTTGGAATCTTACCAGAATCTGAGGTAAGACTCATAAAAGGACAAACAATCCTAGGGCACTGAGAATTTGTACGGGTGATCTATTTTATGTTATAAACCAGCCAGTAGTTTGTATTCCTTTATTATGAAAAAAACCCAATACTTTTGGAGTTCAAGTGATAAAAGCATAGAAAAATTTTCACTTTTAGCTGTCAGCAGTCCATGGAACAGGTCTCATGCACAACAGAGTGTATATTACCCTATGTTTAGAGTAATAGTATCTTACTTGAAATGAAGGGACGTGCATTATTTTTGTTTTATCTGCTTATGTTTTTTGCATAATTATTTATACAATTATCTGTTAAATTTGCAAAATACTTTCAAATTATTGTAAATGAAAGTTATTTACTAGATGTCATAACAGCATCATTATTTGTTCAATGGGAGATATTGCTGATATGATACTTTTGCAATAAATAGCAGACAAGAATTTAGACATTTTCACTTACCAAACTTTAAAAAAATTTTAAAAGCTAGTTTACATTGAATAAATACTTTGACTAGAGGCTGAAGCATGACCATACTTAAGTTATTACCAGTGATATATAATGATGTAAGGGTCTGCTTAAACAATGTTATTAAAGTAACCCTCTGCCTTAAAATAAACCAAACCAAAAAACTACAACACCAAACAGCAACAACAAAAACTACTACCAAAACCCAAACCGACTAAAAAAAACCCCTAAAGTCCCATGTAAAATAAGATACCAAGAAATGGTCTCAATTTAATATAATGGTCTGGCAAGGCACAGCTGCATAAGAAAGAAACTTATATTCAGCTGGATAAGGTCCTAGCCAGGACTCGCTTTTACCTGGATGTGGTTAAACTAAAAGAGAATCAGAAAGGAAGTTCACCAGCTACCTTAGGATCTGTGATTGTGCTGTGATAACAGAATCAATCAGATTATTTTTTTCACACACCAGGACTACTTACCACAGATGGAATGACAGGAATGTTTAAAGGGTCTTTAACAGCTCTGAACCCAGGCAAGGAAGGTTCCTTTCAGTATTGTAAATAAAGATGACTGTTTTCTGAAAACATCTCTGAACAAGACATGGGGTGTGTTTTACAGGAATTGTGTTTTAGAATGCAGGACACAGACTGTCGTACTGCCAGCCATATAGAAGTCTAGGGAGCCTATCCTAAATTAGGTCTTCCTGGTAGTTCTAATTTAATAATTTTACCTGGAGCACCCCAAGATTGAGAAGACAAAAGGATAGTCCTAATTCCTAAGAACAGGCAATAAACCTGTGCTGCAACTCTTAGAGACACAGGATGTCAACCCCGATCTTTTAAGAGTGCAGGAAACACAGGTAATAAAGATACTGTGCATGGACATGGTTTATTTGTTCTTCTGTTGGCATAATGTAATAATTGTTGCCCTGTTTATCTCTTAAATTCTAGTAAAATTTCTGTCGTACCTCCAACTCCACCTCCTTTCACAGAATCAGCAGCAGGAACCAGTGTGATGGTAAATGTATGTACCTGTGAATTACACGTATCAGTGCACCACTTAGGGTGTCATTCATATGAAAAGGTCAGCCACAGAAATGTGGTAAATAACTGCTGTAACATCGCTCCGCAACATATGTGAGGTCTTTTGTTGATTTGTCATTATTTTTATGCTGCATTGGTACTAGGAGAGAAGGTTTAGGGGCTATGAGGGCTGTTTTCAATTAGTTTTCAGTTTTTGAGGGAAATGGCTAACCACTCTACTTGACACTAGAATGTTGCATCTGGTTTTTGGTGCCTCATCATAGGAAGACTGGACTGAGATCTGAGCTCCACTAGAACCTGAAGGATCCCATGTTCCTATGACATTCAATAATCATGTGTCACTTTAAATGAATTTGATGGCTACCTTTGCATTCCAGTTTCTAGTGACAGAATAGTAGAACGTGGCTTGAGACTCATAGAAAATGCACTAGATTACTGTTTCATTTAATTTTGGATCCTCAGGCCCCGGTTTTGAAGCCCACTGCAGTTCTGTAAACATTTTTATGTGTTTACCTGGAGTTTGATGAAAACTTTGATTGAGAGACACAGTAGTGTCTGTAATAGATAAAAGTATTAAATATTTTGTAACAAATCAGTGATGTAATTAGTTGTATTTATGAATTTGCTATGTGATCTTTCTACGGGGAGTTCCACTCATATATGAAAGACCGTGGAACTGAAAAGATTACTTTAAATCTTCATCCATTAGTGTGACAGTTTCCAACCATGTCAATGTATGTCCTCAGATGTACTTGTCTACTGAAGTGAGCAAAGGGCTGCAGCCTTACCATCTGGTTGTTATGTGGTGTATAGATATGTAATCATGGGAACTTTAAAATTACAAATATTTTGTGTTTTCTTACTCTTTGCATCTCCCATTTGCAGGAACTTGGAGAGTCTAGAACGTTTAATAAATCTGTGGAAAACCTGTTTTTGTCTCTCACAACACATATAAAAAGTAAGTAGCTTTCACTGTCTTGTCATTCCAGAATAACATAGTCAAATGTTTCTAGTTTTTGGCCACAGTGTTGGCCAAGAAGTTGTTATAAAAAAAGGCTATTGAGTAATGGCTGAAACGATTAATGCCAAGGCTGTGCCAACCTGAAAAATAATACAGTAAGTCTAATTCTCCTTCAATATTCTGCCAGTTGTTAAATAAACTGATTATATCAACCCAGAATGCCTTTCTTGTAAAGATGTGAAAAGACTGTATGATGTTCTTCTAAAATTTACCAGGTTTTCACATGCGGTATATTTAATTCATGGTAGAGTAATAACTGATTTGTGGTCTTCATGTTACCTGGCTGAACCCCAGCTGACCCTGTCAAGGAGTCTATCATTTAAGAGGAGTTTAGTATTTTCATTCACTGGCAGTGTTCATGAGGACTTCCTTCCTCTTTCTCAGTCTAGTTGTGTGGAATTTTTCAGTGCACATTTCTAAGTGCTCTCCAGTCCTAACAACTCTTTTTCCATTCTGATGCTTTTGGTTCCTTCCATTCTCTTACACTGCCTGCTGTTCCTAGGGGTGCAGACTGTGTGTTCACCTCTAAGGCTGACTACACTGAGGACAGTCAGCCTTTGTGAAAAACTAAAGGCATCAGTGACCAGAGGAAAACAACTTCTGAGCCTTAGGAACATTAGAGGCTTGCACATTTGCATGGATTTGAACAAACCTTAGTATTTTCTTACTAGCTTCAATTTACACAATCTCACATGTGAGATTAGAGCTGAACAAATCTGGCTTTTGTGCCTTTCTGCCTTTCTCCCTAACTCTTGTCTTAGCTTTTGTTTGATCTTTCCTTTAGCTTCTTCCACCCATCCTAAAGGCCTATTCCCCTTTAACTATGCAAATTTAACGTTGTGTCTGTGTGAACACACATTAAAGTTATGCAGAGATGTGGTGACTTGCTCCTAAACAGAAGTATACAGTGGTGTAGGACACTACTGCTGGAAACAGTAATAGTGGCAGCACAGAATGGGATGCAAAGCAATTTATTCAACTTTCTGTTAGTTTGAAGCCTGGCCATATCCCAGAGTTACTGGTAAAGTCTGTCAGGACTGCAGCAAACTGATTTATTAATTCACCGCTACCAAAAAGAAGGTCCTACTCCACTCACACTCTCTTGAGGTTGAATTGTATCCTTATGCTGCCATAATTAGCATCTGGGACCCTCTGGAAACTGGTTTAGCTAATTTAAAGGGCAGAACATTAACCTAGACAAAACACATAGGTACTTTTCTGCTGTTATTAGTGAGGGTTCAAGGTAAGATACATGTTGGAACATGTACAGCAGAGAGTGCTGTCCATGTCATCAGGAGCCAGGGATAGAGAAGAGCAGAGCAGTGGTTGCAGAGGGAGATGGAAGCAAGTTGTTAGTTCAGTTCAGCTGTGGATGAAACCCCACTCAGGTGCTCTCATCCTCAGTTACTGTGAAGTAGTTTAATTTGAGAGAAAATAACAGGCTGTTGTAACCATTTGACTCAGTAATTTAAAAGTATAGAAAGTCTTACAGAGAGAAAGACTTGGGTTTCTTGACTTAAGAAACCAGATTTTTCAGACAATGTGGCTTCTCAATGAAACCTGGTACTATGCTGATAAACATTTTTCATCATGAATGTCTAAAGTTAGTACTCTGTATCTTATCTTGGCAAAAATGTCCTGGTTTGCAGAGGTATTTAATACACTCAGCTCTTGTGTATTGCAGTAAATAAACCTGGAGAACCTCATTCTGCCTCTGACTCTCTCACTGGAGCCAGTGTGTGTGCATGTCTGAGAGCAGTGGGAACGAGGGAGCAGCGCGTGCAGCACAAAGCTGCCATTATACAGTCTGCTCCTTTATGCTGTTACCTCCTGTTCCAGTGTGGTTTGGCAGCAAGAGGAGATTATAATCCAATGGTTGCCATTTGGTGAATGTAAAATGAATTACCGGTTGTAGTTTTATTTGCAGTGAAAAATTGCCCTTGGCACTAGAGAGAGTGTCAGTCTTACTGACATTTGGGTAGAGAAGCCAAAAGAGGAATAGATATGAAAACTGAACATTTGTGTTTTCTCACAATAACCTGTTCTGTCACCTGTTCATTTTAAGAGAGTGTGAGGCAAGCTGGTGTTTCTGCCTCTTCTGTTGGTCAAGCTACTCAGATTGTATCTATTCCATTAGAACTCTCAATTCCAGTCTCTTTTATGATCTCTGATTTCACTGTGTATGTTAAAAACCTGGTTTCATTTACAGAGATGGCTTAATTGAGCTTGCCTTTGAATAGGTCACATGGTGCCTTAATGGTGTACACAGAGTACAGTAAACATCTAAGGACTGATTGCTGCTAAGAACAAAACTAACCCAGAGTGTCTTTAAAAATCACACTTGAGTGCCATTGTTTTTGAATACCATAATGTTGTATTATCTGCTGCCTGAGGTTTCTCTGCAGAGGTTCATGTTGTGAGAGCAGTGTTTATTTCTTCTGTATGAATTAAACATATGATAGCTATTTCATGTACTACTTATAAATTTTTAATTCTTCATGAGAGTCTATCTGGGATTGACAACAAAGTATCTGCAGCTAAGCTTGCTCACATTCAACTTCAGAAGTCATGGATGAGTGCTGCCCTTCCCTTTAAGTGAAATTCTGAGTGTACACTGAGGAATAAGAAGCAAAAAAGTGGGTCATTAAATGTCCAGTTGTCCTGTAGATTTATTTGCCAATAAACTACATGTTACTGAAGTGCTAATTCTACAAGGTACTTAAGTATGGACATAAGCTTATCCATCTGAGTAGTGTTATTGAAGTCAGTGAGGGCTATTCACATTCTTAAAATTATCTGTGCTTTTTGACCAGAGTATGTAATATCCCTCCTTTCACCCATGTTTTGGATACGTTTCTAAGTCTTTTCCAGTATGATCTTCTTTCTACTTTTCATTGTTGTGTTGCTTTATGTTGTTATAACGATCTTGCTTTTATCCCGAACCAAACCAAACTGCTTTACAAATCAAACTATACATGGGGACTGTAGCAGCTGCAAACTGTATTTGATGGCTTACAATTCCTTGCAGCAGCTATAATGATAGGCAGCAAGGAGTATAATTTCCAGTTGAAACAGCATGAAAGATTTAGGCAGGCAAAATATAATTATATACAATATGACAAGCACTTGTCTTCCCATCTGTTTCTTACTCTTAGGAGATCAATGCTAAAGGTGCAGGATGACAGTTTGAAAGCGACAGAATTAGCCTATAAATCTATAGAATTGCTTGCAAAGTTTGTTGTAGTGACTTTTCTCTTTATTTTCACTTCAGAAATATCAAAGTCCCAGAATGATATGGCTGACAGGTATGCCCTAACCACAGATTATGGGAAGAATATGGAAAGAAGAAAGCAAAGAAGGAGCCAGTCTGACACTGCAATCAACATTACAAGCAGGGTATCCATATAATTATGCACAGTCTCTAACTGCAAGAGCTGTTTCAGGAGTCAAATATATTTGTGAGAGCAATCATGTGCACAGTGAACTTTTGCTTTTATTTTATGAACAGGACATAGCTGATGTCCACTGGCTGTGGTCAGAATTCTGATTCTTCACGAGGTGTTTGACAGATTCTGCACAATTGATTTCAGCCCAGAGCTGAAATATTAGACTGAGATTTTTGCAAAGGGAGGGAAGGATTGAGGGGGTGGGACATTTTGCTCTCAGACTCTCTTGAGGTTGAATTGATATCTGCTTTATGTGATTGTTAGGCTGCAGGGAGGTTCTCTGTCTTGTCTTCTTCCTGCCCCTTTTGCTGCTGAACAGGACAAGCTATAGCCATCCCAAACCCATCCTGATGTTTTCAGAGCATTTTATAACTTGGCGGGGAGAAAGCATTACTGTTAGTTTCTGTGCAACTTCCCTTTCCCTTTTGCTTTGGTTACAGTCTCTAGCTTTCAGTGTTTCCTTGAGAAGTTTGAGAAAAATCCAGTCATCTGTTTTCCTACAAATTGTGCAGGGCTGAAGATGATGTCACATTTCTGCTTTAGAGTTACACTGAAGATTTTGTTTTGTACACTTTCAGCTCTCAAGTGACTGAACTTTGTCCATACTCAGTTTTCCACATAGTGGGTACTTACTGAATTGCCTTGTTTGTCTGAATGAGGTCAATGTGGTTTGCTGAGTGCCTGGATTAGATGCTGAGAAAAGTCCTTGCTTTGGGCCAGACCTCGTGGCACACATTACTCACAGCTCCCTTGTGCGCTTTCTTCGCTTTCCTCGGAAGTGTTAGGTGCTGATAAATGGAAGAGACAGGATGTCAGACTGCATGGACTGGGAAGTTTGAATTGGCCCAGCAAGGTCTGAGAACTCAGTGAAATTAGTTCTGGTATTTTTGTATGCAATTAAATTATCAACAGATTTGGTAACAATTATTTGTTACCTGAGTGCTGCTTTTGTTGTGGCAAGTCACACTTTGGTGTTAGCTTTATTCCACAGGCAGAGCACTGCATTTCTAATGTGTTGAAAAACATCACAGTTGGAGACAATGTGAATTTAGACTAGGCTTCATTGCATGCTGATCACAAACAATCTGCCACATTTAAAAGATGGATATGGATTCTTTGTCTTCAGAAATGAATTAGTAGAAAAATCCAAATTATTTGTGTGGTTGCCCATTTGAAGCTTTAGGACTTATGTCTACACTTTTCATTGCAGGTTTTGAAAGATAGCTTTCAACATTTGTTCCAGAGCACTATTTCTCTGAATCATTTGAATGAATTGGACTATATTTAAGCTAAAATTTTAGTTTTGCTAGAATTAATGTTGATTTCTTTTCTTGTAAATGTCATTCATCTTTGTTTTCCTTTAGGAAGGGTAGCTGTTTACATCCTTACTAGAACTATGCTTTAAGTTATGGGACAGAACCTGTTTTAAATTACACTTGCAAAACAACTAATTATATTTATAAGAAAATATCACGTTGAAATCTTACTTGTTGTGACTTCCGCCCCAGAAAGAACTTTCATTTTCAGAGAATGAATCAGAACAGAGGGCTTCCCCCCTAGAAACAGTGTATTTTTCTCTTAGGAATGACTGTGAAGTAATAACTGTAACCACAAGTTTGAATGTGCAGTGTGGAAGGTTGGGGCACTACTCTAAGCCTCAAGAGCACTATCTATTTTTTAGGTAAGTTTTCTAAATTTGTGATGTGTGCAGAGCTTGATTCCTTCAGATTACAGTTGGAAGAGATTATATTTAACCTCAGTATTTGTGAAAAAACCTAATGCAACGACAAGAAGTGCCAGCCAATGTAAAATCTGGATTTGGGAAGTAAACAGTGTTTCCAAGGGCCTCTCATCATCAGAATCCTTAAGTTTATTAAGGGAAGTGCAGTTAGATCTACCTCACTGGGGGAACAAGCAGGCATGTGCCACGTTTGGGAGCTGTTTGTGGCGCTTTGGTAGCTGTGGGATACCTCTCCTGTGGCAACAGAAGCAGACATTAGAGCTGGGCTGGGCTTGGCTTGTGATCTGCTGCTGAGTTTAGCACTGGTAGCTGCATTGCCTTGTCAGTCTCTTATATTCTGTGTTGCACAAGAGAGAAGTCTTTCTGATCCAAGTAGAAGCTAAAATTCAGTGTGTAGTAGGTTGTTCTGGTTAGCAAGTGAAATTGGTTGTGTTTCAGCTTTCATAAAGCAGAAGACAATTTCTCTGCTAGGAAATACTATTTTGGGTTCGCTTGGGGTTTTTTTTGAGGCTGTATTCTGAATGCATTTTCTATCTGATTCCCTCTCACATGGTAACTTAATTCTTGCATCTGTTCTTGAGGTGGGACACTTAATAGACAACAATTTTTGTGTGTTATATTAACAGCAGACTGGTTAGGATTTTGCACATCCTGTTTCTTTCAGAAGTAATCTCAATCTATTATCTCATCTCTTGTCCTTGTTCTCTAGTGCTGTCTGCTGACTATACAGGAGGGATTTTCTCACATTTCCTGCTGCTTTTATGCAAATAAGTCCTAATCCTTTCTACTGATTCAGTCACACTGTATTCTTTTTAGTCTTTCAGACAATCTGTTACACAACTTTTGAAAAGAAATTATTTTCTTAGATCCTAACTGTATAAAATTTCTTACCTTGCTTTTTTCCCATTCATTGAGGTGTTAACATACTTTTCATAGATTGTATTACCCCCAGGAAATGATGTGCGAGAAACACCAATATTTTGAGCTTATTTCCAGACCTATATATTTGTGTTTTGGCACTTCATTCCATTAACTGTTGTTCTTGGTAACAGAGATGGCTGAAGATAAATCTCAAGGAGTTTTGATTGATATATATAACTCTCTCAGAAATTAGCAGGGTTTTCATGGGAAAATTGGAAAGGTGAGTGGGCTTAGTCAAAGCAAAGTCAAGAACACCTTGGAAGTTTAAACTTTTTCTATAAACAAAGCTAAATAAGAACTTGTAAGTCTGTTTCTATTTTCAAATCTCTTTCAACTTATGTTCATTCTTGCATAGGTAAACATGAGCATGTGTCATGCATATTGCAAAATACAGTTTTTAATTTCCTGGAGGCAAGATTATTTTTCTTCTTCCAAAATTACTGTTTTGTTAAGGCCTAATAAGGACTTTTATTAGTATATTGCTACTTTTGGTGTGTTATTAGTAGATGGCTGTTAGTAATCGCTGTGGTTGTGATCCTTAGATTAGCTGCTGGTATGTTGATTTTAGAGAATTATTAATATAATGAGTGTACCACTAACTGCCTTGAGAGAGTTATAAATCAACATTTAAATTAAGTTACTACATTATCTTTGAAGTTGTGCCACCTTCATGACCTTAATCAGTGTCAATTGTAGCTATTTACTGAATATTCTTCTGATAGCATTCCTGAAGAAGTCAGGACATTTTTCTTAAATAGAAAAAAAAAATAATTTCTGATTTTCTTACAGATGAAAAGTACACCCAGTCTGCAACAGCTCGTCACTGGGGCCCAAAATGACAGTGAAACTCAGAGCAAAAGTAGTTGCAAGGAGGAAGAAGACATGATAACCAGTCCCACAAGTGATACAGTTTTCTGTGATGGCAGAAAACACGTAAGTTAAAGGTGAAACACAACAGAAGAGATGTTTAAAGGGAACAGATATAAAAGCTTGTGAATAATGTTGGTGTATTTTGGATTGTATTACAAAATGAAAGAGAAATTGTGCTTGAGTTTGTATCTGATGAAAAACTGATGCCTTTGGCACAGTCCTCATAGTAACACTGGGAGCTTTTTGAAGCATTAGGCAAATTAAATTAATAACGGATAATTGATGGATGTATCCACTGATAATGAATAATTGATAGAACAACTTCTTCTGAATTTTGCAAATGCAACTAACATTCTTCCCATTTGATTATTAGAATTGGGGTTATGAATGTGGTACTTTCTCACCTAGTATCTGGCTTTTTCTCTTCAAGCTTCATTTACTAGAAGGGTTTTGTCAGTCTGCAAGAACTGTGGTATTGGAAATGCCAGTGGAAATTCAAATGTCAGAATGTGAGTGAATGAAGAGGAAACTGACAGTGATGGAAGCCAGGAGAGCAGTTCATAGGCTTAGAGGATGACATTGAATCACCCTGTGTTGGATGGCATTTTGAATACTGCAAATGAGAGAGAAGGAAGCCAGTTATAAATGAATTCAGCACATGCTTTAAAGCCTCTATGATTAACTGTGGAAGCTAGTTTCTCTCTATTAGTGATGAGGTTAAGCAAGGTGAAGTATCCAAAGAATCCGTGACTGATCTTGTAAAGAAGGGAACTAAAATGACTTGGGGAATCAAAATTAAACCAAGCTGCTCACTTGACAGAGAAGCAGAAACACACACAGGGAGCTTGGTGCTCTCTCATAGTTTACTGCACTGTGGAGTCTGAGGTGTTAAACTGACAAATGGAAAACAGTTTTGTATTACCTTTGTGATTCTAATGACAAGCATTTGAGATGGGCTATGGAAAGCTCAGGCTTAAAACTGAAATATTTTCTACTGTCTTATAAAGGTGGAGGTCAAATTCCATAAAACTTCCCTTTATGGGTAATTGTTGGATATTGAAGGCCACCCTATAAAAAAATATATCTTCCAAAACATCAAATGGCATTGCTTCCAGTCATGCCAGCAGAAGTAAAGGATGTTAAGTTATTGCTGAATCCTTGCTCACTGAACCAAAAGTGCTGACTTTCATGTAGAATGTACATGATGCCTGATCAGGTGTGAGGCATATGTAATGATATTCAGTCCAAACATCATTAATCATAACACCTATCCAGCCTTCCTAAATAAATAGGCTGTTCTGTGGAATAAATATGAGGGACTTCCGCAGAACGTTTTTTTTTTTTTTAGGACATATGAGCTTAGGAAAAAATTCTGTTTGCATTCCATTGCCATAAAGGATTTAAGTGGAAAATAATAATTTCCTGGTCTAGTGAATAAAAATATGTCAGTGAATGAAAGAGCAGGATGAACAAAGCTGTAAGGGAGATTGATTATACTGATACACTTCTTGTGGAGGGAGCAATATTATATGCAACAAGCATCAGGTCAAAACAGTCCTTACACTTCTTTTGACTTCCTCAGTAAGCACTCTAACCCTTCTTTTGATGTGTGTGTGTGTGTTGCTTAGAGCTTAAAAGAGAGAGCAGATAGCCTCTTTAATAAATCTTTTGGTGTGAATTGAGTATTTGGCATGCTGTACAAAGGAAGAAAAGCATCTCCATAGAGGAGAGATACGATCTTGCAAACACTACTTTGCACTCGTAGCTTCTGGGTTGTGCAATGCAGAACTCCTTGGTCGACCAGTCCTGTGTGGGTTGGTGTTTATTTTCAGGGGGCGGAGTGATCTAACACAGATCTCTTAGCAATCTAGGGCAGTGTTGCTGAGAAACTGATCACAACAACAGCGGTGCCTTCGTGACAAATGCTGTGTAAGAAGTTTCTAGGGCTCACCTTAAAGAATGGCATTATAAATGAATGGAGACCAAACTGTTCTGAGTTGATAATTTGTTACAGTGAAGGCAAAATAGCACTCTAAAGTTACCTGTCTGGGCTGGGCCACACAAAGGATTAGTCTCTTCCTTCTTTGCAGTGTCCTGGCTTCTGTAAATGCTAGAGACAAATACTCTTTATATGTGTGGATGGACCATATATTAAGCATCCAAACCTTTGCCGCAAAGGTGAAAGTAGATGAAGGGAGAACAAAGTGGCTGAGGTGAACTAGGGAGCATTATCTTTAGGCACCTACATGCAAAAGCAGGAAGTATTCATATTTTAATCTCTCCTGAATGGTCTGCAATACAGAGTACATAATTTTTATATAGAATTGGGACATCTTGTAAAGTATTTACTGGATGTGAAGACCACTTTGGTATTTCCTCTAATGCATGGTAGAACCGAATGTCTTGGTAGTGTACCCTACTATGAGCTATGTATTAAAAGCAGTCTAATTGAATGGGTTTTTAATGTTTTTAGATTTCAGAGTGTTCTGTCATTCCCTTTCAGATACTTATCCCATTTTTCTCATGGGAAGCGACATAACAGTTTTGTATAAAGACGATTTCTAGATCTAGAACTTATTTAAAGCATTTTCTCAGCTTAGAGAGTTTACTGAGGAGAAGGGGGCAAAGCAGTATAATTGCAATTACAGTAATAATTTTCAGGGTTGTTATAAAAGCAATGGAATGTTTTATACAGATTACCTTAAATTTCATGATTGCAGTAGCTTTACAGTCATGTCTGTAAAGGTACTGGCAATTGAGGGAAATAAACGTTTTGTCCTGTTTGATCTGAAGCTGCTTTTACCAGACATTTGTCTTTTCGTAGGGGAGTTTGTATAGTCTTAACAGCACTTGCACTGAGTCTGGCAATTTTGGCAAGGCTAACATCACAGGAGAAATAGAGTTTGCCTTAAAGTACAACTTCAGAGCTTGCATCTTGGAAGTTTGCATCAAGGGATGCAAGAACCTGGCTTATGGAGAAGAGAAGAAGAAGAAGTGTAACCCGTAAGTATTTCTGTAGAGAAGGAGAAGAAACATAAGGAGAATATTCTGCTTTTTACGGTAATTATGTATGTTCTGAGTGAAACAGATTCACGTATGATTGTATGCTGAACTGGCACCTTCAGAACATCCAACGTACACACCAACACTTTGCACACATACACACTGCAGGACAAATAGGTTTCATACCAGTGCTTATTCCATGCTGGCCATTTTCTGCTAGGAATTCTCTTTCCCTGCCTGTGAGCAGGCAGTTGGGTATGTGTGTTGCTGGTGAGTACTTTTGGGATAGCTCTTCAGTTTTTAGTTCTTACCTTGTGGCTGAAACATGAGATGTCCTGTTTCTAATTCATCTGCTGACCCGCTGAGGGTCACTAGGTGATTGCTATACTAATTGGGTGCTTCCATCTTCTGTGATAAAAGTAGAAATTTCAGGTGCTGCAATGTATTTTAAAGTCTTAAGCTGTTTAATAAATATGTACCATTATAAGAGGAACAAATATCTACTTCTGTGCATAAAATGTGCCATAGAAAATTTTGGTTGGATGACTAAGCCTTAGTGATTTCTCTGTTTATCACTAAAGAGTCCTCTCTGATCATGCAGTAACCACTGATAGAAAATCACCAGGAAGAATCCCCAACTACCTGTTCTTGCCCCTGCTGTCTCACTGTATTTGAGCACTTGAGTGGCCACGTTGGAATTGTGGACTTGCAGTCACCTTCACCCAGAAAGATGATGGATTTTGTGCACCTTGCAGAGAATATTCATAAAGACAAGCTTGGTGATGAGCAGTGCCTTGTTGGAAGAGCAGCCTTTGGAGAAGGGCTGTTTGGGAGCACTTCAGAACCTGGGTCAAGGTTCTCTAAGTCCTCTGGTAATTAAGCCAGGCAAACAGTTGCAGGAAGCTTGAAAGGCAATATGGGAAATGCTGTGTAGCAAACATTACATTCTCTGTGGGTATATATTTATATATTTCTGTTGGTTTCCAAGCCAACTGAAAGAGTACAGCACACTTATTTGATATGCTTGCTGAAAAGCAGGCTTTTAATTGATGTTTAAAACCTGATGAATTATTTAGCTTATTTGCTGGTTTGAAGTCTGACTGGCTATGTTTTCATTAAAATTGTCTGGGCTCATAGAAGAAGCAGCTAAATCTTCTAGTACCTGTATATTTTAAAAAGTAGCTTTACCTATGGATCAGTTTGGAAAAAGTAGGGAATATGTGTAAGTTCTGCACTGATGATATGAGATACATCTGATTTTATTTACCCAGGAATTTAATCAAGAGGCTGTTTTAAAATTAATTTAAATCACAATATCTGAAATATGTATAAGTACAGTTTAAAAATGCTTTGTATTGTGTAAACAACCACTCCTTTTCCTGACAAGCTGGGAGCACTCTCTGTTGCTGAAACTCTTTAGTTTTGAAGCTATAACACAAGTATAGCCCACTGAACTGATATTAAGGGGAATATTTAAGTATTAATGTTCACTTGACCTACACTTGAGAAACTTTGGGTATGAATCATTGGTGCTTGATATTGGTCCAACTCAGCTTCCAGAAATTTTTTGGCTGGTTTTCCTTGAATCAATGTTAGGGCAATTTTGAGCCCTTTAGACAATCTCGTGTTTTTGTTCTAGTGACTATCAGAACAATTAGCATTTGTAAGACCTATGAGTTATCCTGTATTATATATATGGTAATGCTTTTTTCTTCTACATGGTAACTGATGTTGTGAATATGAGATTTTCTTCATGAACAAGCAGCAGTGACCCTAAAGTTGATTGAGTGTATATATATATATTTTTTTGTTTTGTTTTGAGCACGTAATATGCTGTTTGTTTTCATTATAAAGCTGTCACTACAACTGACAAGGTGACTTCTTTAGGGGGCTGTTTTATCAGAGGCCAAGAGTATGACAACAGGATTCCTATTCGGTTCCTAATCCTTTCCCAAGTACAATGGAATTGAAGCACATTAACTGGGTACACAAGGATCCTTATAGTCTAGCTGCTTTTATTGAGAAAATACATAAATCACATTTTGCCATTTTATTGCTTGGGAACTTACAAAGTCAAAGTTGTTTAAGAATTAAGAAAAATCTCCTCTCATCTAATTGTTTTTTTTCATTTGATCCTCCCTACCTCTTCTGATCACTTTCCACGCATCTTTCTCTTTTCTCTCCAAGGTATGTGAAGGTTTATTTACTTCCTGATAAATCTCCTCGGAGTAAGCGGAAGACAGCTGTCCAAAAGAGCACAGTGGATCCAGAGTTCGATGAGACGTTGAAGGTAAGGTTTGCAATTCCATGCTGCTAAGTGTGCTTCTCCATGGTACAATCCTGCAAGTTCCAAACCAACCTGATGGGGCAAATTTAGGAGTCACTGACAATAATAATTTTAAAAATTATGTTTTTCAGTCTAAATAAGAGAGAGTTGCTTTTGGAGCTGCAACAGTAAATTGCAAACCATTAGAAAAGTCTGCCTTTGTCCAAGAGAGTCCTTTTAGTGAATACCAGTATTGTTCTGATTTACCCTGTGGCAAAAGCAAAGTGTCTTCCATAGATGCTTTTTCTTGTACAGTCAGAAACTGGGTGTATTGCAGAACAGCTGGAATTTTACACAAGTATCCCTTTCAAGTGATACTCCTTTGGTCAGTGCCACTGGAAGTGTCTCTCTACAGTTAACTGTATGCCAACTGAACTCTCTAAAACTTTGTAGGCTTCCTTTTCCCTGTGCAACTGATGCCAGGCTGTTTCTTTCTACTGTCTAGTTTCAAGCATTAATAATTCCACCAGAGAAGAGTAGTTATGATTTCAGCTCCTTAATGCCTTTCAATATTGCTTCTTGTATCTTTGTTAGAATTGCGTATAGGAAATGGGAGCCATCATTCTTACTTTGTGGACACTTCATGAAATATGAAGCTGAGTACTGTCAGCTGGGAGAGCCTGCATTAGTTGGTTGTTCCCAGCTTTCCCAGCTCCACTTTTGTACTCAGATCACTGTAAAGCGTGGGGTTTTTTTGGTGTGTGCTGTGGTGAGCTGCAGTAGAACATAAGGTGATGAGTTCTTCAGTGATACATTGTCTTGGAAGAGATAGGAAACAAAGTTAGTGGAGGGGCAAACTTGTAGTGTTGCTTCTTGAACTACACAAAAGTTTCAGTGTTACCCCCAACTCTTGGTGTGTATAAACATCAAGAATCAGTAGTGAGTGAAACAAGCAAAATGTTTGTAAAGACCATGGTTAAAGTTTCATAACAAAAAAGGGTTTTTGTAATGTATGTGGTTCTTATACAGCCCAAAGCCTGTCTGTAGGGTTTAAGCTGGGAGAAAAAAAGAGCCAGAAGTTGAAATAATTGGTCCTAGTTTTATAGTCCATTTTCAATGCCAGTCATGCAGAAGTGATAAAAAGTGAGTGAGAGCCATGCCTGAGCTGCCTGCATAAACTCTAAAGGTGTTTACTTAGAAATATTTAAAAATAGTTTAATTATTAGTTTATCCAGAGTAGCCAAAATGGTCAAAAGTGCATAGCAGTACTGCAGGTAAACTCCATCATGACACTGAGATCCAACTGGGTGGGATTCAGCTGCAGGTTAAGGCACCTGCATTTAGAGGTAGCTGCATGTGTGAGAGCTGTGCAAGTGCTCTTGGCAGTCACTGGAGCTCAGGGTGACTCAGGGTGATCAGCCACAGAGCCCACACCCGGCCTGTGATTCAGCAGCCTAAATATGGGTACCTTGCCTGTGACATTGCCTCCAGCTTTCCATGAAGGTCACCTATGGGCTGGGTTTGCCAGTCTCAGTGGGTATATTAGATACCCAGCAATGTCTCCAAGGGCTCTAACTATGTTTGGAGAGTGGATCAAGGCTTTAATTAGTGAGCAGCTGAGTTGCTTCCTTGCCCTTGCTGACTGCATTAAGTAATGCCCACTGACCAGAATGGGAGTTTGAGCACCATCATTAGATGTCTTCATCTTGAACTGGCTTTTAGAGCAGCCACGTTCTATTGGGAGTATAAACAGAAATATATACACATATATAAAAAACCAAAAAACGCACATAACCCCACCCCCCAAAAAAAATCCAAACCAAAAAACCCCCCAAATTCCAAACAATAAACCCCACAAAAACTGCAGCAAAAGTGGTCAAGAGTTATTTAAAGTTCTGAATTAACAATCAAAACCTTTAGCAAGGTAGGTCAGGGTATTCCTCGAATGTTGTTTCCTATTTGAATGAGCATTATTCAGCATTTAAGTAGTTGGGGTTTTTTCAAGCTGCAAAGCGCACCCGGACAATGTGGTTCTGTCTGCATCCAGAGGCTTTCAGTCATGCTGTGCCTGGGCTTTCTGGGAGCAGGTCATGAGCATGGGCCTGCATTCATCCTGTGCATTGCGCTGTAAATGCTGTTTATCTTTCTAGTACAAGATTGAATGCTCCCAGCTAAGAAGTCGGCAACTTCAGATCTCTGTGTGGCATGCAGGAGCCCTCAAATACAGGGTGTTTTTGGGGGAAGTGGTGATTCCCCTGGCAGCATGGAATTTCGAAGAGGACTCGATGCAGTTGTTTGACTGGTACCCACTCAAACCCAAGGTGACTCTTAAGTTTTTGTGCTTAGTTGTACCTTAAGAGCATGATGTAGTGAAAGCCATGAGAAAGATCACCCCTATGAGATCATTGAGGGGAAAATGCTGTCAATCCAGCCCACTGGCAAGATATGTTGGAAACACAAATAAGCTGTTAGAAGGATGTGGAAGAAAATGATTGCAATAATGTGGACTCCTGTATGTACCTTTCTTCAGCTTGAGAAGCCTGAAGTTGAGCTTATCCAGTACAGTGGTGAACTCCTCGTGTCTGCAAGGCTGTCGGTGCCAGGCCAGTATCAAAAACTCCAGTTTGAAGGTATAAAATGTTTTTGCATACATGAGTGCTTAATAGTTGCTCTCAATGATCTTAGAGGTCTTTTCCAACATAAATGATTCTATGGTTCTGTGAATTCCTTGGCTAGAAAGCAAGTGAGATCAATGAAGGAACTGGCAAAGTGTCTGTGTAATATTCCTGTATGGATTTTTTAACAGCTACAGCAAATGGTGCTTTTGCGGTGTTTTGCATCTTAGATTATTTTAAATCAAAACATTTTCCAACTTTGTATATTTGTTCTTTTCAATGCCAACAAAAGTTGTACATTATAACGGGAGCAGTATGATGCCTCCAGCTGTTTTCCAAACTTGTGCCTGTCATGGTGTTGCCAGTAGAGATCATTCTGGAGGTGAAACAGCAGTTCTGCTGTCCAAGGCAGAAATTGCCAATTTAGGGAAAAAGTGGAAGGGAAGTATCTTCAGGGGTACCAGACCAGCATCCTTGGCTTCCTTCAGTGGTCTCATCTTAGAGAGATTGTTTCACTTGAAAGGTGTTAGGTTCAAAATATACAGTCAGAATTCAATTTCTAGTAATGAAAACTTCTAAGGTACACCAAGTATTGCTGTAGTATGTCAGAGCAAGCACCTGCTGGTGGAGTGAAATAAACACTTTGGGGAGGGAGGGATGGGAAAACCTCCTTTTCCTTACCTCCCTAGACCTTAGTGAGGTGTACAGATGTTCAGAGCTCTAATAATGCTCTCTGTTTCAGGACCACAGCAGCAGGTAGAGACCAACAGGAAGCTCTAATTAGCTATTTTGTTATTTTTGTTGCCTTTTCTTTTCCAAATGACCCCAAAGGTACAAACTCTGTAGCCTCTGTTTTTCCTCCCTGTGCCCACCTGTTCTGGGTCTCTGCTCTGTGCCTCAAGCTGTGAGTGGAGCAGTATCACACCATGGGTTTGGCTCTCTCCCCTGCTTCTGACTGTTCCAGAGAAATGCTTCTGTGTGTACTGCCCTGTGTTTACTTTTCACAAACACAACAGAAAGCTTTGTCTTTGGAACAGGGATCACAAAGCAGCCAGCTACTCACTGCTTGGTTTCCTTTGTGTGTGAATCATTCACTGTACAAATGTTCAAATCTTTCAAATGTTCCTAGTCCAGCCTTATGACTCCTTATCTCAGTAGTGCCACTTAAGGCATTCCCCTACTTACTTTTAGCAGCATCTTAAGCTATGAGCTGAACTAACTGGGCATTTCATGTGATAAGTGCTCCTTTTTCAGGAAACAAAGACCAAGAAGTTCTCAACTGCCAGCTTCAGGTTATGATATTTGGGGCCAAGAACTTGCCCGTGCTGAGATCTGCTGGAATGCCAAACCCCTTTGTTAAAGGGTATGTCTGAGACCTAACACTTCAATTGGAGAATGTCACACATGTTCTGTGCAAATGTACATATTAACATGTTTTCAGCAGGAGACTGGCTTGGGAAAGTGGCATTGCCCACACTCTTAGTCAGACTTCCTAGTAATGTGGGTGTCTGCACAACAGCAGCAGTTTGCAGGGTGGTGACAGGTCCCACCTGCCCTTTTGCTCTTGAACTTCAGATTTCAATTATGTCATTAGATTTAAACTTCACTACTTTAAGTATGTGCCCTTAGATTTTAGGGGAGGGGTGAAAATGGTGCAAATAAAGAGGGTGTTGTCACAGTTTCAGCTGTGCCTTTGCAGAATTAAGTATAGCACTGGATACATTGAAACTTTTATCCTCTTCATTCTCAACGTTTTGAAAGAAAAGGAACTGAATTTTTCTTCAGTGTGCTGAGTAGCTTGTATGTGGGATCATTTTACTTCCTTGCTGTCAGGCATTGGATGCCACTGGAAGTGTGATACTGGGGTAAACTTACATCTCATAAAGCCATTTCACCTGTTGTGGCACCCACCTTTGGTGAAATGGGTGAGCATTTCATCTCCTGAAAGGGAGGTTTCAGGCACTATTAGGTAGCAGCACTAAAGGCTGGCAGGAAAAGGTGCAAGTCCCAAAATAAACACAAGAGCACCATGTTCTACCTTGCACTAAGGCTGAAATTCTTTGCTACTTAAGGCAAACCAAAGGGCCCTAGTTGGTTATTGAAAATGGTCTGTTTTCTTATTGAGAAATCGATAACCTTGCTGAACTCTTATTTTTGGGGGGAAGTTGTCTTATCCTTCCAGACCAAGCAGAGGTAAAGCGAAAGTCTCCTGTTCTGAAGAAAGAAGCCTGTCCACAGTGGAAACACTTGTTTGTCTTCGATGGTGTGACCCCAGCTCAGCTACAGCAATCATGTCTACACCTGACTGTCTGGCACAAGTCAACTTTCAGCTCAAGTGATCAGTTCCTAGGAGGAACCAAGCTTGGTGCAGGTAAGTTCTTTATCACTGAAAGTTGAAAGTAATTTGGGAAAAAGTTTTAGTTCACATCCCAAGCAATAATAATTACACTGTACTATTTATTACCTGCTGTCATGTGCCTAGACATGCAGTCCCAGCCTCTGTCCTAAGCAACTTGCACTCTTGGGCTCTGATCCTGCAAGGACTAATGCAGGTGCTTCAGTTCAGGTCAGTGCAGAGGATCAAGGTTGTCAGTGGAAATTTTCAGGAAAGCCATTTGTTAGCATGGTGATTTTTAGGGTCAGAGCCATGGTGAGACAAGCACAGAAATGGTGTGGCTCTAACTCACACAGAGCTCTACATATTTTTAAAGACCTTTTCCTTTGTTTTCTGTGGATTGGCTTATTTTAAATAACTTTTCATCAAAAGAAAGCAGGAGAACTAATCATCTCATAGACTCCAACCTTGCTATGTTTGTGCTTATTATTTTACATCCACAAATCAATCCAATCAAATAAATTCAGGTGGTGAAACTTGCTCCGAAGGGGCTGTTGGATGTTTGAAGTTTTGGCCTCTGCTCTAACAGAAGAGTGAGCTTTCTTTCTCAAGGCTGAGCAATGTCTGAGAAACCCTCTGCTTACTGAATAGGCCCTGTTTCACTGGTAGTTGAGCAGGGAAGCATTGTCCCTTGAAGGCTGCCCTACAGTCTCCCACCCTTGTCCTCCCAGCGAGTTAAGTGCCGTGGGTTTCAGTATTTGAGAGGAAAGGGTCAAATGTTGTTTTTGTATCAGCATGCACTTCACGGGAGTATTATCACTGGTGGTAACTCAATGTCATGCAGGCTTCCTCATAAACTTTGTTTTGCTTATCCTAGCCAGCATTTGGCTTTCTGCTAGAGCAGGGACTATCTGCTTGTAAGTGATCCAAGCCCCAAGCCTGGAAATGCACTGAAGGCAGTGGAGATGAACTGCAGCAGGAGACCTAGGGCCATTCTGCTATTGCAAGCATGCACACTTGCTCTTCTGCTTTTAGTCATACAACCAAAACCTTTTTCTTTGCTGCAGGTTGCACTCTTCAGAGAGTGATTCCAGTTTAACAGGATGTAAATAATAGTTCAAAAGTATAAATGCAGTTTATTGCAATTAGTGCCTTAGGAGCTACAGAACAGTTGAAATTCCTGTAGAAGTGGGTGAAAGGGTTGGCCAGAAGTTGGGTAAGGCCAAGTGAAAAGTAACTCTATGATCTTTCCTTTTGCTTTCTTGCAGAGGCATTGTTTGGCTCTATGGACCTTGTGTCTCAGGCAGTTCTCCAATGGCAGGAAGTGCTCTGCAACCCAAACACGTGGATGGACTTCACACTTGTACTGCATTCAAATAAGGAAAACTTTAAATCATGAGAGATTATCACACAACACTTTTCCTTCCCCATGTCTGATGTTTTAAACTGAAGTGGTACATACACTTCACATCTGGGAAAACATACACTGCAACAGCAGTAATTTTCTATTTTTGGGGAATAGAATCATGTATTTGAACATGTGTGACAGTCTGAATGGTTTATTTCTTCAAATGTTAAGGTTTTAACCTGTGTCTCTAGCTGGAGTGTAAGGATAATATTGTTTCTTCAGGAGTGACAGCCACAGTTTGAGATGCATTATGCTGACAAAGCAACAGTAGCCAGACACTATGCAGCTTTCTATTTCCAGGCCTAGCAGAACTGTTACTATTTAATTTAAAGCACAACTAGGACTACTTCAGAGAAAATAACTGTTACAGCAAGACAGTTATATTATTTCACTCTGCTGTTGATGTTTCAAAATTCAAAACCAGCTTATCTTTGCTTGCTGCAACTGGGTGATGCTAATGCCTCTGTGCTTCAGCATTATCTACACTGCCACTATTTCATGTGACCCTAAAAAACTTTGGCCTGTGGCCATGTCCCTCAAGTGCGTGCTAGAGCATCATGTGCTTAGAAAGTTAAATGTATAAATTCTCTGTTAGTAGCAGTGTGGGACTACAGCCAATGGAATAAGGGTGGGTGTAACAAGTTCCTTCTTATCAGCTGCCACTGTAAGACAGAATTAACAGCTCCGATCCACAGGGTTGTACAGCACATGGCAAGAGTTTAGCTAGGTTTATTTCTTCATGTGGGCAAGCTTAGGGACAAACTCTTGTGTCAGTTTGCCTGCTTTGGATGTAGCTTTACAGTCAGCAGAAACTTCTTGTGTACAGCTGTAACAAGTGCTGCTGTGTTATACTTTTAGTCCTTACTGCAACTATTGCCCCTTCTTCCTTTCTAGATCAGTGTGGCTTTTAAGTATTTGAGATTTAAAGACATAGGGACTCATAAGCTAAGCTCAGGAACTAAAAGAGCAGTAGCACAGCTTACACAAAATACACCCCACACAAGAAACACTTCACTCCATCGCCTTTGTTACTTCGCAGATCTTTTATTTAGATGGTTGCTGCTGCAAATAAAAAAAGCCCCACACAAGATTCAACTCAAGTATAATGCAGCATAGATACTGTAAATGGAAGAGAAGAGGTGACAACATACTGTATCTCACTTTCTAACAGATTTTCAAGGAAAAAGGAGAGAGTGGGGGAAGGATGGTCACAGAAATGCTCTCTACTAGAGAGAATACAACTGTGATATAAACAAGCAGTCCCTTCATCTTTGGAGTCTGAAACTTTAAATCAAACATTTAAAAAAATTAGAAAATTTGTTAGAAAAATAGGTGCAGTAAAATTGTATATACTGGATCATGTGTACATATAACAGTTTTCATTAAGTAAAAAAAATGATCTTAACAAATAATGCTTTATAGTAAATAATCAGCTGCACTGTATCAGACTACAGTCTTGTTTAGGCATTTTTACAGATGCAAGTCTTATTAAATCTGAAAAGTAACAAAATATACAGAGCAAAACTATTTAACTAGTACTGCAATTCACATATTGCATGTTTTTTATATATATATATAAATACTACACTATAACTGATCGGTAATGAAGCTGGAATGCAAACACAGTGGTGTCTTAGATTCCAGGAGTATTTGCTACTTGTTACAGGAAGAGGGTATCAGTGTCCCTATGCCACTTCTGAGCCATCACTGCACAATTTCTCCAGTTGAGAACAGCAACCAGAAAATACCTAATTTCTACACGAAGTAGTTCTGAGGTGTTGTCAGTTCTTTTGTGTGGGGGGGTAGGGGAGGGGGAACATGGGCATCAAGACCAAGGGAAAAACAGGGTCTACAAGCACCTGTGTGTGGAGGTACAACACCCATACAGGTGCTTGCAAATCCTGAGTTCTACAACCTGTCTTCTCAGCTGTCACACTTTACACTGTAGCTAATAATAGAAAGACATATGGCACGAAATTCACCCACAGATGCTTATCTTTTAGACCAGGCTGAATCCAGCACCTGCACAGGACACACTTATTTAAATAGAAGCATGGCCTGTTAAAATTTGTCTTGCTTAAAGAGAGATGTGACATAAGGCCTTTTGGCACTAAGCAAAGGCATGAGCAAGTTACCAGGATCTGTGGTACAATAAGTTTCAAACTATACCAAATTTCACAGAAGGTTCAGAATAAAAGGGAGATTCAAACACCTCTGGGTTTATAGAACATTTGTTAAGTGTCATACAGTGGCCCCTCCTCAGAGAAAAAAAAACCAAACCAAAAATCCAATACAACAAAAACCCCAAAACAAGAGCACAGCATTAAGATCTGCCTTTCCCACAGTCCTGTCTTCTTCTTACAAGCACCTTTACATTGCCTCAAACTCATCAATTCTCTGCTTGGTGTTGCCTTGCCGGATCTGCCGCAGTGTCTTGTACTTGTCCCGCCCCTGGCGCACGTTCTCTGAGTGGATGATGTCGTTTTGGGTCCTCTTGTTCTCATATTGAGCCTGGGCCAGCTCCTCTGTCAGCGCCTGCAAGATGAAGAACATTAAATACAGGTTAGATGTGAGGAGCTCTCAGCTCCTGACAGTTGTTAATGCCTGGACAGAGCAGTGATGTGGACACAAATGCAGGCTTTCTCTAAGCACTATGGATGATTTAAGCAATGTCAAAGGTTGAGCAATGAGAGTAATCTTTATATACCTTGCCTTTATTTCAGACTTCCTATAGGAACTGTAAACAAAAAGAAACTGTCGTGCTTTCAGTCTTTAACCAAGTGGTTAAAGGACCTGTTGTCCAGGAATGATTGTTTCAATTGCTCTGCCTCCTCCAAGCAGTGCCTTACCCTCAGCTGGCTCTGTACACGGGCGTTCTTCTCTGCCTCAGTGATGCGCTTCTCCTCGTTGCGGTCATTCCTGATGCCCTCGCTGGAGAACTCAGCGCTGTAGGCAGAGTACTCAGAGCCCTCATCTTGCAAGTTGTCATGGACATGGTAATTCACTGGCTCATAGACAGGGGGTGGGGGTGGAGGTGGAGCAGTCATTACCAGGTGTAACTCCTCCTTGGTCTTTACCAGATCCTCCTGTGCTTCCCTGGCCTTTGGAAAAAGAGTGAAAAATATTTTAAATGCATTTCTTGCTTTAAATCAGCTTAATGAACACTTAAATGCTTATCTGCCCTGTTTTTTCTATCTACTATAAAAAGCAAGAGAGAATTAAGTGTCTGCAGCTGATGGTACTCTACCATTAGAGAATTTTTTTTTGCTAGCAATGCTATCATCATCATCAGCCACTGTGTAATATTCAGGGGTCTGAACAAAAAATATTCTTCCAATAAACAGCCCAGGAAAAGGTTCTATGGAAAGTTGCAGTTATCTTCATTCTGTTCTCCATCTGAAGAACTGTAGGCTGAAGACATGTGCTCCACAGAGTAAGAACTTGGGAACCTAAGTTGGTATTTTTAATGCAATTACACAGCAGTCACCTTCCCTGCTACTGCAGTGGTTCTGCCCTCCCATGTCTCCCACAGCACTTGCTGGGGGGCACTGGGAGCGCCAGCACTCTGAGCCTTGTGTGGTTTGTCTTTGGTTTTAGTGCAACACTTTATTAAACTCTCCTGAATCCAGGTACCAGCAAGCCACCGACAACAGCACTCACTCCTCAAAACAGATACCTGCAGTGTGGCTGCATCTGCAGCATCTTCTCTTGACTGATGTAATGTTTTCAGACATTATATCATGGATTACTGTTGTAGTTTCTTTTCTCTGCCCCGGCTATCAGGCTCTGACTTCGGGCACCGGACGCTCCCTGACTGCCCCGGAGAGGCAGTCAGAGGCAGTTCACAGCTGGATGGCATCGAGGAGATAAAGGAGCGAGAGGGGTCTCGGCTTGGAGTTCATAGGTTTTATTGAGGGGAAGAACTCCAGAGGCCGAAAAAGACCTCACAAAATGGAGGCACGGGACTTTATAGGCAGGGTAACCCGGGTTTCGAAGCATAATATGAACAAACCAATGGGAAAGGTACGGGGAGGGGCGAGGGTACAGGAGACCAATAAGGTACTGAACAACTTAGAAGCTTCTAAGACAGAACCATACAAGGAAACTCAAAAGGATCACATTAGGCAGGGAGGGGACAAGGAATTTACAAATTAACACAAGGCTCTACTAGGAACCAAAAACATATCACCACAGATTACATGCATTATTTATTCATGTGCCCCTTCCTCTCCAAGGCTCCAAGACAATGATCATATTTTTAGGTTTTATACAGGCTTTCATTCTGACTTTTCACTGAAGGGTTGTTAGAAGAAAGGTGTTTTTGCAGGCATATTGCACATTCATCACAAGTTTGCCTTTCTTCACTGCTATCCAGATATTTGCCTCCACATGTTTGAGAAGTCACACCAGGCTAAGCACCACAGTATGCTCTGCTTAAGCACAGAACTTCAGAGCAACTTGTAAAGCAGATACTCACTCTGATTTGCCACTCTTCAACCTCGCTCTCTTTACGCTTCCTTGCCTCTTCAAGAAGTGCTATCTTGGCTGTATACTCTGCAAGCTCTGTAGCCTGTTGAATAATAAAATGGGAATTATAAGGACTCTTAACCCCCAACCCAACCAAAAAACCAAACACAACAAAAAATACTGTTAACTGTAATAGAGACTGAATAGGAAACGAAGAACTAAAAATTAGATTGCTTATGATAGAAACCAGTGCCACAATGATGCCATGACACGGTCCAGTACTTCAATGCACTGTTTTTCCCTGGGCACGATGGCTTTGCCTTACTCAAGGGCACAGTAGCATGCCTGTATATCTTGTTCTCAAAATAACTGGGTCTTACCAGCTGTTCCTGGCTCTTTATCTGGTCCATAGTTTGTCTCTCCAGCTCTTCCTTGGCCTGCAGAGCTGCCAAACGGTCAGCCTCCAGGCGTTCTGCCTCCTCCTGGGCTCGTTTCCTCTCCTCCTCCAGCTGAATGGCTCTTTGGATCTGATCTGACAGCTCTGCAAAGAGACAGATCAGTGTGGTTAGTCCACAAGTCTGGTTAAAGCTAAGGAACTTCAGTCTCTTAGGTAACTGCAGAAGTCATGACAAGACTTTACTCCAGTTTGCAATACTCTCTTCACTGTGCACCTCAAAGTAATTATTTGCATAACACACCAAGTAACTGGATTCAGAAGTAGTCAGATGCACACTGTAATTAAAGCTTCTGCAAGATGTTTGTACAGAAGTCTGTAACATTGACAAGACCCTGCTGCCCCTAATTGACAGTTTGCTGCACGGACCAGATGTTGCTGCCTCCAGTGTGCTTTTCTGTACATTGAAACAGAAGCTTCCATTTCACTGGAAAGACTTGTTCCCAAAGTATTTTTTCTGTTAGGAGTTAGTGAAAAGTACTTGAGGGCTGAACTCTTGCTCACTGCTGGAAGAGGCTGTGCTACTTAAATCCTCCTGGCAGCAGGGGAGAAGAGAGTTCCTGCCCTTTGGTTCCCAATTCAATCTGCAGATTTTATGCTACTTTCATATTTTGGATGCACATCAGTATATTTAGCGGTACAGGCAGACATTAGTAAGTCTTGCCAAGCGATCCCAGTGTCACCAGATTTAGGCAAGGCATAGGCAGCAACCCGTACAACCCCTCTATGGAGCACAATACACGTGGTGTGGTCAGCCAGGACAAGCACTTTACCTTTCTCTGCTTTCTGAGTCTTCACTTCATACTCTTGTAGCCTCACCAGCAGCTCCTCCTTCTCCCTCAGCATTTGCTCTTTCTCCCTCTCAATTGTCTCTCTCCTCATCTTTTCATCTTCTAGTTGTTTCCTGTTAGAAACACATTTCATGCTGGAAAGCTCACTTTCAGACCCAAGCTACTGCCAGACAAGAAAGCTGGCTGGGAATCTCTCCAGGCAGCTGAATGGGAAAGTGGCTGCCATGAAACAGGAGCCAGCAGACAGAAATAGGCTGTTCCTTCATGTCTTCAGAATTTTTGCTCAGTTTTAGATACCCCATTTCATAAAAGCATTTGTATTTTTGTTGGTTGCCACAGAAATTTAGAAGGCCAAACAGAGGCTAGACCAGAGAGGAAAAACAGGATTTGTACTGCAAGGCAGAGGAGATGTAATTTTGTTACTTCTGCCGTATGGAAAGTCAAGGAGGTGTGAAAACAACGGCACTGAGGGAATGGAGACAAACAATCCACAAGTACAGGAGAGAAGGAGCACAATTACTTGAATCATAAGCAATCTGCAGCCAGTGGTAGAATTGCTATTCCTTTTTCATTGCCTGTAAGAGATCTCCCAATTCCTTCTGTCTTTTATAGTGTACACACGTGCTCCCTTTTAAGGGAAGGTTTCCTCTTACTCCCAACCACCCCGTGGCCCAGCACATAAATCAGATACCAACACTCAAGAGTCAGGAAAACCCTCCCCTCGGTGCACACCACCACACCAGAGCCTGCTGTGCCTTTCCTTGCAGCTGTTGAGGCTGCAGCCAGGACAGCTGACTGTGTAGACACAGGGCTAAGCAGGAAGAGTAACACAATGCAGGACACCCCAATCCCCCCTGTACTCCAGAGCTCCAGGACCACAGGTGCTCCTCGTGAGCCTGGGATGGCTCAGAGCCTCTCCCAAGCAAAACCCCCGTTACTGACCCCTGCCCAGCAGGCACAGCTTCTTGCTGAACCTTGGCACTTCAGGGTCATCTATTTCTGCCTCCCCATGCCAGCTGCCTGTATCCAAGCCCACCTTTCCAGCTGTTTCTGGTGCTTCTCCTCCCGGGCCTGGGCTTTCATCTGCTGCACCTCAATGGTGTCGGGCTTCCTGCGCCGCATGTACAGTTCATGGTTGCCCATGCAGAGCTGCAGGATCCTCTTGTTAATTCTCAGACGAGGGGCATAAAACACGAAGTCCTAGGAGAGAGACACCACAGTTCTTTTTTTCCAAACACGCCTTTTCTTCTCCCAGCTAGCTGCAGACAGAACATCTTGCCACCAATTTCATTCTAATCCAGACATACATGCAAGACCATTTAAACACAGCAGCAGGGACTGCAAATGTAATCTGAAGCCAAAACTACTGTGATTTATATTCCCCATTTAAAGTCTACATAGAACTGACAAGTTACTCTTCTAGAAAAAGCATCTGTTAGAGAAAATCCCAAGCTGATGAAGTCTCATTTAAATGGAGATTGTTAGATGTTGCAGAAGATTCTGGGTTGGCAGGTAAACATCTGGGCAACACATAGACCTCTAGTATTGAGTAGTTTTTCAGTTTGCAGTTTTGTGACTGAAAGATAAAGCACAAACTACAAATTAACTTTGTAGAATTTCTTGATCTATTTGAAACAACCTTCAAGGCCCCACATGAGTTTTTTCAGAGAAAAACGCCTTTCAATGTAATTATTTTCCATTCCATGGCATTTCCTAGTTAAGTTGACCTAGGCTGTTACAAGAGTGTCAAATGAAAACTAATTTTTAACCACTAACCGCAGGAGTTATTTGGAACATCAGGCTGCAGGCAGTAACAAAACACAAGATATTCTAAAATTTCTGGTTCAGTAAAAAGGACATTCCCAAATTTCTTATTATCTGTCTTACAATCAGACTTTTACAGAAACTATAAACCAGATTAGATCTTCTAGAAGAAAACCAGCTAAAGAAGGGATGCAGAAGGCCTGAGTTCATTACCTCTCTGATGATTTTTCTGAGTCCACAACCACACACATTTACAACACAGTCTGAACTTACACAGCAAACATCCTTCTGCTTTTTCTGTGTACTACAGGGACAGTGGGAAAGCTGCCACGTTACCACCATAAACCAGTGCCCATTCCTTGGAATCACTCTCCTATGGATTGCCTCACTGTTCGCCATAGATGGAATCAGGAATGGAAGCACTGATCATGTTTTTAATTGCCTGAGCTCAGAAGCACAACTGTGGCTGTCTCTGGGAAGACTAGAAGTCACACTAGAACAATTAAAAGCTCCCTAAGTGGTATTAAGATGAATGTGCTGACAAAGACTGATTTTCCCCGATGCATTTCCCTAATGCACACACTGGCTGCAGAAGAGGCAGTCAGGGCAGCCTGTTGTGCTCTCCCACTAAATCCTGCTGGAGCCATTCTGAGCTGCACAGGTCTGATCCTGATAACTGTGCCTGTACGCTGCTCATCCAACCTCCTACTTCTGACAAGTAATTGTAAAAACAGTTTGTGCACATTGTGACAAACAGGTCCTATGCTGAGGCAAAGCTCACTTACATAGAAGTAAATACTGAGGGCATGGATGGTGCTTGCAATTTGTCATTTAAGGCCACAATCAAGGGACAAAACATTCAAATAAGAATATAAAAGAATTCCTTTCTTTCCTCATCCCCAGCCTACCCCACATCTCACACAATTGGGAGCATTGCACCACACTATTTTAAAGATAACATGCTGAAGACCTTGGAGTATATGGGCAGACAAGCCTAAAAGTTAAAAAGCTTATGCTGGGCAAGGTGCCACAGGACTCTACCCTCTACATTACTGTCAATTTAAACACAGGCATGCAGAATCCTCCAAATTAAAAGAGAGCTTCCAACTCACATCTTGGTTGGACTGAGTATTTTGCTGTAGTTATAATGCCTGCCTTCTTAAAAGGAGACACAAGCACATGAAAAGACCCAGACAACTTCCTGAATATTCAGAATTAGTGCCCAGATAAATTCTTTTAGGCACAGCTTTAAACATACCACCAGCCAGAGGGAAAAGAACAATTGACAGAGAAGGAGGAAACATAACTGAGGTTTTCAATGTTAACACCTTTCTGTACCAGCCTTTTGCAAGCCTTCCATTTCAAACTCAGTCAGATTTGCTCTTTGGGGAGCGGGTGGCAAGCCGTGATGCATGTTTTGTAATTATGTTCAACACATGCAAGAGGCTCTTCTATTGCGAAAAGCTTGTCTGACAGACCAGCTTTCTGTCTCTGGGGAGTTTTGTTGGTTTTCACTAACAGCATCACAGAAAAAAAGCTCCTCTCCCCCAGGTTCTTATCTGGGGGAAGGAAGAAATCCCTGCAGCACATTGTGCATTAGTATCCTTTAAATAACTGGGAGGATCTTTTTCTGCTAGAGATATTTATAAGCCATCATCCTTTGCCAAAGCCAGGCTGCTTATTATTTCGCAGGGCTGTACTTACCCACCAAGGCCAAGTACCAGGGTGGGGGAAGAGCAGAGGAGGTCTTTCTCAACTACTCAATAATTCCACAAGACTGACAGAATGACATCCACCTATACCAGTTATTCCACCTTATGTTCTCAACAGGTCAAAGTGAGTTTCTAATTCCTCACTAAAATGACTCTGAAAACATACTTTTAAGTATCGAAAAGCAACATTCACAGGTACCCACATTTCAGTTCTCCACCAAAGCCATATCCCTGAGATTTACCTTGATGTTCAAGAAAGTCAATGAACACCATATTTTACTCTGTCAGTAGTGTGGAAGTGAGCAGTGATGGATGGGAAGCCATATGTGTCCATATGGTTTTGCAGTAGCATTTGAACTACTTCTGTAATTTTTTTAATGAATATTTTTAATGTTTGGGGTTTTTTAAATGAAAAAACGAAAATAAAATTTACCTATCAGCTTCCACGCACTGAAAGAAATGCAGAGAAGATCCTCAGAACTAGCCAAGAATTTCAAATTTGAGCATGAAGTTACCTAGTTTGCTACAAAAAAAGGACTCCGCCGTTGTAAAATCCCTATCTTTTTCCACATTAGCTATCACTATAAGCCCTTCATTTATGTTGCACAGAAAAACAGACAGTTCTACATACACTCTAAATATGAATGCTTATTTTGCATCTAGAATATCTGCAGCTTTCTCCTCTCCCAAGACTACTTTATTCCGAGATGAAACAGTATCACTTGTTCATATGCAATATCCAGGAATCCCTTCTAGACATACTTACTGGTGCCTTCTTGTCAATAGGCTTTATAACAAACTTCTTGTCATTGAAAGAGATGTTTCTGATTTCGCTCCAGGGGAACCCAATCTTCGGGGTTAGTCTGGAAAGAAGAAAAACTTGTTCTAAGAGATGATGCAATAAACATTTTTGCCCCATATTGCTTCTAACACACAGACTTGGTGGAATGCAATGCTTCACAAAGCTCTCCCAACAGAGAGAAGACAGTAGTTGAACCAGAATACCACAGGGAATAAGAAAAGAAGCCCAGTAACCTCCCTTACTGAGTCTCTTCTAATTTTCATCAGCCATCCTACTGACCTTTGACTATGTAATAGGGATGATCTCTACTGAAGCCACATGTTCACCTGCTTTTAAACTTGTTTCTTTGAAATCTGGGCCCAAAATCCACAGCACGCAGACTTTACGTGCAGCGCTTCCCAGAGGCCTCTCACACACCATGGGAGGCATAAGCCAAAGTAGCTGAGCTGCTCCCCACACCTTACAGCAGCCACAGGCAAACCTACCCTGCTGTGTTACAGCTAGCCCAGTCACCTCTGTGCTGCCTTCACTCTGAAGTGCTGGACAGGCACAATTGGCAGGAGAAGATTTATTTTCTTTTGTTTTACAGAATCACAGAATGGGTCAGGTTGGAAGGGACCACAGTGGGTCACTGGGGCCACCCTCTCTACTCAAGCAGGGTCATCCTAGAGCACATGGCACAGGATTGTGTCCTGAACACCTTCTGTGAAGGAGACTCCACAACCTCTCTGGGCAACCTGTTCCAGTGCACGGTCACCCACACACTAAAGAAGTTCTTCCTCACATTCAGGTGGAACTTCCTGAGCATCAGTGTCTGCTCCTTGCCCCTTGTCCTACTGCTCAGCACCACTGAGAGCAGCCTGGCTTCATCCTCTTGACACCCTCCCTTCAGACATCTCCTCCCCTAGATTACAGGCAAGGTTAGTAACAAAGGGCCCTGTTCTTTCCTTCCATACAAACTGCTCTTTCAGCCCACCCCATGAATCACCAAGCGGAACTTTACTCGCTGGTCATGCAATGAGCTGGGCCACGTGGCTCCCCACTGTTGAAAAGCTCCCCTGTGAAGCAAAGGGCAAGATTCAGACTCCCAGCTCTTCCTCACTGCTGAGGAGTCCAGGTCTGTTGATTTGTTTGAAATTGTTCCTGTAAGACTCACTAAACATTTTAGATTTTCCTCTGCCTTCATTTGTCCAGACTCTTGCATATAAAAAGTATCCAGTTTGTCATGAGATCAAATGTTTCTGAGCCATTCCAATACTTCACCTTCACACACCTCATCAGCTCTGCAGCCAGTTCTAACATTACAAGGACTTGTATATTTGACTGTAATAAAGTCCTTTAATTCCCCCAACCAAATATTTTTATATTTAATATCACATTATTATTCTTTTATTCTTCTCTTATCAAAGGAGGGTATATTCTCTAGAGATAGCTGTTAATGATTAAGAATTGTGTCTTACATAAAAGATAATACCAATGAGCAATCTTCTTGTTATTGTCTAGCCCCTCCAACATATATGTCTCTGTCACAATTATTCTGGCAAATGATTTTAAGACACAAGTATTTAATGTTTAGCACTTAAAGAAATGTCTATCATCACACCACTCAAATTCTGTAAGAATTCTATGAAGCACACTGATTAAAGAAAAAAAGAGTAATTTTGGGAGGAATTTCACTCCTTGTCAAAGAGATGGAAAGCTACTACATTACAAGATTTTGCTGGGTCCAAGCACAAAAAACCCCAAACTTGCTTTGTTTAAATTCAGACATCAAGAATAAAATTCATCCTCTTCAGAACCTTCTACTCCCTAACCTCTAACTCAACTGCAAGATTATGCAACAGTGTGTGTGTAACATTAAGAACTGTAAGAAAATTATTTGATTAGACTAAGATTAACTGATTACTCCAGCCTCCATCACATCAGTACAAGTGCTTAAATCCTAGATAATACATTATGACAGACAACTAAAATAATTCACTCATTAGTAAGTTCTATCACAGATTCTCCTCTTTAATGCAGGGGAAAAAAAAAAGCTTGAATATACCTGGAAACAGGACACTGACATGCACTGCAGTATAGAGGCTCACACACCTACAGCACAGCCTCATTTTCCTCATGTTGAACTTCAACAGCGAAATCTCTGCTTTTTCACCTTTGCCCTCAGTCCCCAAATTTTGCACCTACAAACTAGGGGTGCCATACACATCACTATTTTTCTAGTCCCCATATCTGCTGGAAAGACTTAATTATATAGTGGCAAGAGTTACAGCAGAAATAAGCAGTGTATTCCAGCACTGTATTTGTTTTGCTAACGCTCTTGATAGCTCTTTACAGTCAATGGCTGCACTCTGCTTCTGCAGCTCGAAAAACCTGTTTGTGTGACCATGGTTACATAGCAAGACCAGTCATTCAAGACTGAAGTATTACATGAGCGAAACTACTTTTCTTTCAAGTGACACTCCTTGTTTTCTGGGTGACAGCACATATTAGCATTGCAGAAAAGACTGCCTTTCTCTTTGCCTTATCAACAGAAGCTCTAGAGAGTTCCAATTAATATTTGGGTTGCATTCAAAGCTTTTTGGAGGCAAAGATGTAGAACAGGTGAAATCCCTTCTGTATTTCAATGATAGTCTGTTACAGATTAGTGACATGAAACAAAGATTTGAAACATCGGGGGAGGAAAAGAAAGCAGTCTAGACAGCAATACTCTGTCTAAAAAATATCTATTTTAACTCCCTTCAATCCTTCAGTTGCAGAGTATTACAAGAGACTAGCAGGCTTAGACACAGCTGTTCTCACCTTCTTATTATGTTTATTTATAGATGTAGTCTATCATTTCCCACCTACTATCCAATTAATAATGGCTCTGCCTTTACCAGAAGGGCTGATTAAAACTATGCATACCTCAGCAAGCCTTCATTTCATTCCTTGTTCACAGTAACTATATAGGTGAGCTCCTCCCTGGGTTCTGGGTGTCACCCAGCTTTGCTTTTGTGTCCACCCCATAATCTGACTTTTTCAGAACCAGGCAGCTGCACACACATCCATCATTAACTTCAGGACAGGACTGTTCTTAGGCGTCCGAACACTGCAGATACCTTAGCCTAGCCAGGTTCTTGTGTTGTGGCCACTGATTGCAAACCCGGTGACCTGATTCAAGGAAAAGCCTGGTAAACTCCTCAGTTCAGGGTTCAGCTCCATCACTGCACACGATTACGAACATGGCACTGTACAACTGACATCTCTCTTTATACAGCAGGTAGTGTTAGCAGGTCAGGAAAGACATGAAAGCACAGGTGATGTGAAAGCCCATTTCCTAAGGTCACCTACTGCTCCAAAACTTGAACACAAGCATTCCTGTAAACGAGAAATGTCCCATGCCAGCCGTTTTTGGAAGATCAGAGGTGAAAACATAAGCCTTACTTATCATCCTTTTCATAGATGTTGAGCCCCAAGGCATCGACTCCCAGCCAAAGGTCAGTTCCTTTCTTATTCTTGATTTCAAAGTAGTTGATTCCATACATCTCCAGGTCTTGGGCAATCTTCAGGTATTCCAGCATGGCATTCTCTCTGATTGAGACAGGAAAAAGTCAGATAAATGAGAAACCAACATCTGCTCTATCTCAGACAGAACAAACTCCTCAGGAGAAAAAAATAATTTTTCCTAAACCTTACTTCAAACACAGAAGTTAAAACTGAACATTTGGGATTCATTTCAGAAGTTATGATATCACATCTGTGAGCACACACACACACAGAGTATTCCCATCTACCAATCCCTAGTATTTCCAGACAGAAAATTAGCAACATTTATCTCTCTCAGCATTCAAGATCTTCAGGAAGCCACACTGCTCTCAGCACCAGTACAAAATATACTACTGTGTTTCACCATGTGATTCAATACTGAACTAAAAAATACACACCAGGAGTACGCTCACACAGGCAGCTCAGAGTCTAAACCAGAGAGTAACAAAACCATGTTGCAGAAATGCCAACTTAAGGTAATCAAACAAGCAGCAAGGTGACCAGTCCAAGGACCAACACAAAACACTCACTTAAGCATGCCACTGTGTTCAGCGTGCCACACCTGGATCCGTTCTTCCCACTGCTCTCTGGAGAGCTTATGCTGGTCCATCACCCTGTACAAGGAAACAGATATGAGCAAGATTAGATGTTCTGCAGTATCCATTGATGGTGATCTTTGCTATAGTCTTATTCTCACCCTGGTGGAAGCCTTATTGTAGCCAAAAGGAAAACCCTACTCAGCCCAAAGATGTTCTCTGTGAAGCAGAGCAACTCAGAATGAACAACAACCCTCTGCAAAGCCATTCTGGTCACTGACCAGACACATGAGAGGTATAAGCAAAACACTGCAAACGAGTCACACACATACTGTAGACACCAGACAATTAAAGCAAAGCAAAAGTTGGTGCAGTCCCTGGAATCAGACATTGCTGCAGTGTCATCAGGAGGTGTAAACAGAAGCCATTGATCTGATAACATCCACTGATCCTGTGTGGGGATGGACTGTGTAGCCACAAGACACGCTTCCCACATAGAAGATTTTTAGGATTGTACATTAGGATTGAGGACACACAACCCAACCTCCCTCAGGAATGACATATTCTTGACTTAATGCTGCTCATGTCTTCTTAAACAGGAGACATTCCTACTGCCACAGTTACCAGCACGGCAGCAGTGCTTAAGAAATAAAAGCTGAATACAAAACTGTATTTCCTCTCTCTAACCAACCCAAGGAGAAGCAAAAATACTCAAGTATGACAGATAGAAATAAAATAAGGGAAAACCCCAATTGTACACAATTCAATTAAAAAAAAAAACAATCCAAACATGCTTTCAAATTAAACTCTTTGTATTTAACTAGAATTTAAACTTAAAAAAAAAAAAAGAGACTGCATCAGCTAATTCCTTCACCTTTGGGGGATAAGACGCTCTGAATTGAGGTATCCAGGCTTGTGCACCTCTTTGTTGTAATCTCCAAATTTGGCCTGCACAGCATAGGAGCCAAGAAGTACTGCTGTTTCAGGAGGACAGTAGATCTCATCACTGAGGATCCCTTCCTTCACCTGCAGGAAGAACAGCTTCTGCGTGATGTCCTGAATCAGCTCTTCAGACACATCCTCTGGGAAGAACTTGGCACGGAATCTGAACTGGAGGGGATTCTCCTTTCTGATTTCTTGAGCAGAAACCTGAGGAGAGAGGTGACACCACAACTGAGCAGGTGTATTTTTGCAAACAATAGAATAGATTACTTTTACACAGAAAAAAGGATTTGGGGCATTTGCCGTAAGAGGCAAGTGACTGGCAACTCCTTAGTGGAATTCCTTAATTCTGGCTGCTTACTAGTGTGAGAACATGGGGGAGATGCATTATGTTTTCCAACTAAGCCAGTTAAATCCTGTTTGTACAGCAAACACTGGTCACTGGAGAATGATTTACTGTGCTGTATCAGATGGCAAACCCACCCAGCATTGTGTGTTTGACAGAGAACAGCCCCCTGACACTAAACAGGTGTGTCACCGACTGCCCCTTCAAGAAAAGCAGTTCATGCCCTCACAAGAGCTGGGAATACACAAACAGCAGCACATCAGAGGGGTCAGTACTCGACTGCCCAGCCCAGAAGCACCCCTCTTCCCATCAGTGCACAACTGATCCTGCACTGGCAGGGCCTAAGCCCATCATCAGCTAAAGTGCTCCTCCAGCCACAGAAAGCGCAGCTACTTCCTCCCAACCAAGTACAATATCAAGCTGCTGCTGCACATCTGGCAAAGGCTTCCTGCAACTCAGAGAATGAAAGGGCAAACTTCTACCACGCCACACTTCACCCATGGAGATCACAAAGGTAACTCTATAAACGATCCTGCAATTATGAAAATCAGGGAACAACCAACAACAGGCACAAAGTGTATAAAGTTGCAGCCAATAACACATCAGGAATCATACAAGCTTTAACCTCTGACCAGCAATTAGCCCAAAGTCTGTTACCTTTTTATCAAGCTTCAGCCAGGTCTGGAATCCTTTGTTGTCCACATACTGCAGACCAAAGTACCACACTTCTCGCAAACCTATGGTTTTAACCACCTGCAACAGAAAGGTAAAAAAAGAAAAAGTTATTGTAGGTAAAACTTCACTTGAGATCCAGGTATCCTTTTGAGTCCCACGTCACCTGTGATGGGTGCAGGCAACAGCCTAAACCTGCTCATGTGGCATCTCTTAATTTCACCTTGTAGACAAAGATACACAGCTGCCATAGTAGATGACAGCACAGGCTAAGGTACTTGTCCCACCCAGTTTCTAGAAGATGATGATCTTGGGGAAACCAGGTGAGACAAACAGCAAGTGACAGGCCACCAACTGCTGGACTGATAAGACTGGCAGCAGGTGGGGCTTCTGCTTGCTTTTATCTACTGTCCCATCTTAAAACTGTACCTAGTGAAGCAGATGAGTTATGTCACTGAAGTTGTTGGTGCGATGGTCTCTAATGGTGTTAGTACTAACTACAACTAGTTAGCAGTACTAATGACTCAAGTGATCTTGTCTGCCAGTCACCAGAGATTATTCCTTCTGGAGGAAGCACCTGAGAAATGCTTCATACCGCTGCTGTGTGGCTCTGAGAATTAAAATAAGATGCAAGTATTCTCAGTCAAGGTTATTATTTTTTTTAACTCCCAAAAAGGGAGTTTATGAAGGACAAAAATACATCGTTGGCCCCACATTAGGACAACTTTCATTTCATGTGTTGTGAATACTAACCAGCTGAAAGATGCAGAAACACCACCCATTGACTGAATGGCACGCCTACTAGTAAAAACAGTCCTGTTTGGACATGTTTCTTTTCCTCAGTGGAGGATAGAGCCTAACAGGTCCCTGACCTCCACCTGCTCTTGACATCTTGTTCTTATAGCCAATGCTTGGCTGCCAGCTCATCTACTTGTAAAGCTGTGCTCTAGACACAGCCAAAATATGCAAAGATCTACCACACACACAGCTGGGTCACTTCCATGATGTTATTTGCAGAGTAGCCCCTCAAAAAGCGATATAGGCATCCCTATAAGGAGCTCAACCGAGTGGAAGGCAAGAGGTTTTTCAAACCACTTTGCAGGTTAGGGAAGTGTGACAGACTTGAGAATGTGTAGTTACACGTGCTTCAACAAGTCTAAGATCTCAACCAAGGATCTGTTTCACCCCCACATTTATGGTATTGCTGGAGACACTCTGGCTGGAGAGCAGACTTCAGAGAAACAATGTTATGTTAGCTAAGACTAACTAGAGTTTACCAAAAAGACAATAAAAGCCACCAATCCAAACAAACAAAATACCCCAAGCCCCATGTCCTTTTAAAAAGAGCTGGGGTCTAAAAATAATTCAGCTTTTACTTGACTAAAATGCCTTTTCCTTCCTCCCTCAAAGTGGCTTGTTTCATCATGGAAGAGACAAGTTTTCTGACAGCTGGATGTACTTTTATGAAGTCTAGCAGAAAACCAGGGGTATGTTGAGTGTGGTACTTCCTGTTGCACAAACGAGTGTTGCAACTTTGTTGAAATAAAAAGTTGCATAAATTAAGTAGTTACCAGGTCATTATCTCTGAATGTCTCTTACAAGAGAAAAAGTACACTTTTCCTATAAATAGAGTTAGAAAGCTTGCAGAAATCATGACCCCTCAAGTTCTTCCCAAAACCTAAAAGCAAGGAATGAGAAAGTATTAAGCTAAACTTCACAACTGGACCGTTTGAGTTCCAGTACAAAGAACAAAGAATGTTTTAGCCTGTACTGGGAAATGCTCTGTAAACTTCGTCCATGGCAAAACAAGGAAGAAATAAGAAACGAGGCATTATATACAAGATGGGAGACACCTCCTCTGCTTCCTCAAATGCATGAAGCAGCAAATCTTAATTACGCCCATTCCACCCAGTAATGCATTCACTTCCAGAAAATGCCAGTTACACTCTCTTCCATTTGAATTTCTTTTACTCATGGTCAGGAGGGCACATGACTACCTGGGAGATACTCTAGCCAGCTGCAGAGCCCACTGGGTTGGTTCTTGGGACACCTCAGACCTCACTGCAGCATAAACTCTGCACAGGACTGGCTTGAGTGGAGCTGAACTTAATATTCACAGGTTTCCATTATTTTCCCTCTCCTATAAAAGGAGCTATAACACACCTTACATGCAGGATACAGTCATGCTAGCAAAGCTTAAAACACAAGGGCACTGCCAGAGTAGCTCTGCTAGCTCACAACCAGGCCAAGAAATCACCTTCTAGTTTTTAAAAATAGCTTGCTTCTTCAAAACCCCCACAGTGGTTCTGCAGTTCCAGTTGGGCCACTCCCCATACCTGTGAAAACCTGTTGCCTCCACAGGCTTTATCAGAGTGTAAACTCCACCCAAGATAAGGGCCTAGTGAAAGGCTTGCTCAACAGAACTGAAGAGAAAATGTATGGTCTTCACCTTTTCTGGTTTTGTGCTGCACACTTCTACCTCAGCCTTCCCTTGATATGCAGAAGTACCCCCAACAAGGTATAAAATATGGATAACAACTTCCAGTCACAGGTTTTAAACCCAAGCCATTGGATGTAAGGAGCAAATCTTCATGAGGAGTAGATCTATCCCAACAGTGCACTAAGCGCTGCAACAAGCATCCTTCAGAAATCCCAAAGTACTCAGACAGCAGCTAAAATAGAACGATCTTGAATCTGAAACATCCTGCCTTTTCCATGTTCTCAGGATTTTGAACTTCTCAGCTGAAGGCAGAGAAAGTAGTTTCTCTTCTGCTAGAGAGACGACCCTGACTCTTAACACATGTAAACATTAGTTAATATATATGGGGGAGTTGGCGGGTGGAGGGAAGTACTTGTTGAATGCTCGTCATAAGGACATACTTACAGTCTAATCTAAAGCATTGCTTTTAAAAGCCTGGCTTTCAGTACTTTGGATTTTTGTACTGTCAGAGATAAAATCTGATTTCTCTGTTTTGGATTAACATGAAAGGGCCAGGGGAAGAAGTTACTCTGATGCAATGGTGATCAGCAGTGAATGGAATCATAGAATGGCCTGGGTTGGAAGGGACCTTAAAGATCACCTAGTTCCACCCCCCTGCCATGCACAGGGACACCTTCCACTACACCAGATTGCTCAGAGCTCCATCCAAGCAGGCCTTGAACACTTCCAGGGTTGAGGCATCCACAGCTTCTCTGGGCAACCTGTTCCAACGCCTCACCACCCTCACAGTAAAGAATTTCTTCCTAATATCTAGTCTAAACCTGCTTCTTTCAGTTTGAATCCATTCCCCCTTGCCCTGTCATTAATGCCCTTGTAAATAGTCTTTTTCCAACTTTTTTGAGGGTTCCTTTCAGGTACTGGAAGGCTGCAGTTAGGTCACCCCAAAGGCTTCTCCAAGCTGAATAATCACAATTCTCAGCCTTTCCTCGCAGGAGAGGTGACCCATCTCCCTAACCAACTTGGTGACCCTCCTCTGGAAGATCAAACACCAAATACTGGTTCCATAAAAATGCAGGTTTCAAATGCACTTCAGCAAATTTCCAGTCACAGAATCGTAGAATATTCTGAGTTGGAAGGGACCCACAAGGATCATTGAGTTCAACTATAAAATGAATGAACCATATGAGGATTGAACCCCTGACCTCTGTGTTCAATGAATACTTGATGTTTATCCCACATCAGTAGTAATCAAAAGGAATTAAAGATAGATTTAATGCTAAACAAGCTGGAGTACTCGATTTTGTACTGTGAAGTTCTGCAGTGATTAAAATTTGATTTCCTTCTTTCATTCCTTTCAAGAACCCACTAAAAGTGTTTTTACCCTGTTTGTTTGTTGGGGGTTTGGAATTTTGTTTATTTTTTAAACTGTTTTGTGGGTTGTTTGTTTGGTTGGGGGGGGTTGGGTTTTCTTTTTAAGTACTTCTCAATGCACAGTTGCCATAAGGCCTAGCAAGTTCTAGTTAACTCACTGAAACAAGAAATTGTACCAACAATACTTTAGAAGGAATGGACATTGTTTAGCCAGTACTGCCTACTTGAGTTAAAGCCCAACCACCCTTTGCTATCAAGGCTAGTAAACACAAGGGGAGAAGTGCAAATAACAGTTTGTGAACACCTTAAAACGTGTGACTGAAGTCTGCATAGACCAATTTTTATTTTTCAGGTCTACAGCAGAAATGGCTAGAAGCAAGTATTTTCATTTTTTTGAGTTTCAGAGCAGTAAGTAAATTTTTTTCTGCTGAAATCTAGGCCTTGCTTCAGTTTTATAACAGTAAGCTACTTAAAACAATAATAACAAAGTTTTACAAATAGCACATCGTTTGTTTTAGATGTCTTTATCTGACCTTTGTAGGTCCATCTTCAAACAGACCTGTATATTTTTAATGCAGTAACAGGAAGAATAACAGTAAGGGAGGAGAGTCTTGGCCACTCATGCCCTCCACCTCCCTGGGAGTCCCTGTAGGCAGGCTGCACAAATCTCTGCTCTGTCCCGCTGCACAGGAGCTTCTTACAAGGCACGTTGCCTGTAAATGCCACACAGAGATCACAAACTCTTCTGGTTTTCCAGTACTTTGACAAACTCAAACACCTGTGGCAAGTGGTTACCTCGAACCTAGCATGTGAATGAATGTAGCCATGCCAACAGCCTCATCAACCACCTGGAGACCTGATTCTGAAGAGTTTTATGCATAAGAACAACATTTTAACCTTAGAAGTTAAGAGCTATATAAGAGCTAAGCTGTATTTCAAAGCAAGAGGTGCATTTTTTACATGCTACCTATGCGGTCTAAACATTTTAGATCCCTTGTGACACTTCATCATCCAACATGCTAGAAAGACAGGTTTCGCTGGAATATAACATACCTCAAAGGGTTTTTCCTTTTTACTTTTACTGTGATGAAATTTAGAGATCTTAGTTAAGACTGGAGCCCTTCGATAAGGGAGAAGAAAGATAGGATTGGAATCCAGTCTTAAGAAAACATTGTAGTCCAAAACATATTCCAAAATTAAATGACAGGAGCCCGCACCAGCCCTTCACTGACCTGGTCAAACAGCTGTTTGCCTGTAGTGTTCGGCTGGATGGCAAACTCCAGCTCTGCATCCATAGTAACAACTCGAACGTTGATCTAAGGAGAAGAACAAAAAGCATTGTTTAAGATGCGTTGAAAGTTTTTTCTAGGTGTTAACACAGTACTTGGTGTACAAGAGTCTCCACGCTTTGATGCACTCCCGTAACCTCTACAATAAACACACTTAAGCCTCAATTAGAATCGTGTTATCACACCAGCAAACTTAATTGGGGCACTTATTCTGCTGTTTTAATCAAATTGCTCCACAGGTTTTCCTACTCAACGCAGGATTGGACAGATCTTCTCGTTCAACAGGAGGGTATTTTAGACTTGACCCTTTCCAGGCCTAAACCCTCTTGGACTAAGAGCTACTGTGAGCGCACAGTATAGCTGCCTGCAGGCCATCCCTTGGATTACGAAAGGCCCTAATGACTAAATTAAATTTAAGACTTATAATTTAACTTCCATTTATATTAGAGCTGGAATTAATCTGAGGTTTTAAAGGCAAAAGGCTGCAGATTATTCTTATAAAGCAATCAGCATTAACCTGATAGACGTTCATTCTTTCCCTCATAAAAATCTACTCAGCACATAAAAACAGCAGTAACAGGTACTGAATGATACTACAGGGCAAGAGTTCAATAAGCTCTTGCTGTCAGTGAAGAAACAACATAACCAGATTTACTGCAATGGCACTAGACCACAAGACAGAAGTTGCTACTGAATGCAGAAGGCAAGAGTGTTTAATGACTAGAAAAAGTCTATTAGCAGTTAATCAGGAGGCAAAAGCAGCAACTAATCTTGCAGAGAATGGCATAAGGACCAGTAAAATGGAAAATTGGGAAAAGATTATCTCCAGCTGTTCTGACTACAGCTTGCAATATCATACTACTTCTCAAAAAACCTAGCAATCCCAAAACAAATCTAAAAACCCCAAACACGGATATTTGAGTAGTATGGTTATGCTAACAACTAGCTTTTTAGCTCAGTATTTTAAAGAAAAGAGACAAAAAAGTGGACATGTAAACACAAGGCCAGACAACAGGTAAGGGACAGGCAGATGAGATTTCATGACAATTTCCCAAAAATTTGTAAATGTCACATTACAAAAAGCCAGGGCAAAAAGACCAGGAGAGCCTGGCACACCTCTGAAGAAATGAGAGGTAAAAGAGGCAGGAGAGGAATAGAATCACTACAAAAGTTTGACCTTCAGCAGTTCCCAGAAACTTCATTATGTATGTTTAAACTCTAGGATAAATGTCAGGTATAAGAATGTTACAATTAACACGGAACTGTGAATAAAACAAGTTGCTTCAGTTAGTTTTAGTAAAATACATTAGAAAGCTTTGCACTCCTTTTCAGTGAGACACTGAATGTTTAACCAACCTTCTTCAGTTTAATGGTGGACCTGGCAATGTTGGGTTAATGGCTGAACTTGATCTTGGAGATCTTTTCCAAACTACATGATTCTATGAAGGCATCAAGTACAGAGTAGTTTCTTTCTTCTTCTGCGCTCTCCCACATGACAGAGGACCCTCCCAAAGAAAGATGACTGAAGGCAGTTTCCAAGTCACAGGACTCCAGAACTGAACCAGAGAAGGCAACTTACTGATGCCACTTTCAAAAGCTGTATTTTTAAAGTGCCGTCCTTTAAATTAGGACTTTAAAAACATTTCTCTAAATGCAAGATGAAAGAATAAGCAAGAAGGTATAAGGAGATCTTGGAAAACCTAACTGTAGCATTTGGGATCATAACGGAGCATGGAATTGTGCTTAAGGTTTTCTTCCCATGCCTTAAGAACCAAGGGTTTCCCAAGAAGTGCTTCCAGTGTAGGAAGGGAGGGGAAATTCAGATATCAAATTCTCTGGAACAGCAAGGCTGCAATTCAAAGATGTGACCTTAAAAAACACCTGTTGCTTAATCCCTCTCAACAATAAATCCCTAATCATATTCTAATCCCTTTCTACCCACTTCAAGAAAACATATGCTCATCGGCGTCAGTTGTGTTGTGCAAATTATTTGTACTTTTGGCTGAAACACCACAGTGGTGTAAAATAAGTATCTAGCTTTACAAGCTAAAGAACTGAAAATGAAGTTCTTCCTACTGCTTACCAGAAAACCTGCAGAATGCTGGCTGAGTACAAAATTCCAGCTAGTACCAATATGTGTGCGTTTTCCTCTCTCTCTCCTTAGTGGTTATCTGCTAGTAAAAAAAGTTAAACTCCCTAGTCCTGTTTTACTACAACCCTAAAAGACTGTAGGATCAGCTATATAGCGAGCTATTTGGTGCTAAAGCCATTTAGCTGCTACATATTTTAATAATTAATTTAGTATTAAGACCAAAAATTATAGTAATCTGCTTTTCCACTTCAATCATCATTTAAAGCCAGAAGCATGCAGGAACATGACTTACTTGGTTATCCAAAAAGCTTTCAAGGACAGTTGGGCCCTGCAGTAAAGGTTAATTTCTGTGTTCTTTAAGGGCTGCATAACTATCAGGACAAAGAGGAATTCCCTAGTGTGCCCTCAGACAAATTGCCAGCCACATGACAGGCAGAGCAAGAAAAGACAGGGCCTTCTGTCCCTTCAGTGAGTTGATGACTGCCTGGGAATATCCTTTGAGTCTCCTTCCTGCCCTATTAAGCCCTCCTGCTTCTCATCTCCAAACCTTAACCTTGACTTCAAGGACATAATAGTTCTAACACTGTTTCTAAATGGATGTCCTACAACCACTCCATACAAGCTTTTAGCCATAGAGAAGCTCGTAGTAAAGCAGCAAGCAGAGCATAACCCACATGAAACTCTGGTTTAGACAGTCTGAGGGAACCTTGATGCCTGTTACATTGAGAGTCAATCAGTTTGGCACTCAGCTCAGACCACATGAAACTCCCCATGGCACCAAGATGATTAAATCAACACCCAAGGTGCTAACCAATTCAGGTACTGTTGGGGAGGAAAACAGGGAACAACTCAAACTAATTTCCATGAGCAACAAAAAGAACAAGACACAGTTAACACAACTTTCACAAGTGAAGTCCTGCTCACCCTGTCTAGGCAAGGCATGTCCTTTGTAAGATCCTACCAAATCCTGGCAGTAATCCAGCATAATGCTGAAGCCATAACCAAAATGAAAACAGTTCTTCATTTTTAAGAGCACACGGGTGTGAAGAGAAGAGAACAGCACATGGCTGTTATATATGAAATAAGGGTTATATTAAAAAATAAGTGCATTTAAGCATGCTAGAAGTCCCGGACAGTAAGATGTGACTTCTTTCTTGATAGGCCAATGTCACAACACTTTATTGTTCTAGGGGTGGAAATAGATTATATTTAAGGTCCCTTCCAACCTTAACTATTCAATAATTCTACTTTTATGTCTGAGGCTAACACACTTAAAATGACAAATAGGGACTTAGAGAGTTTGCTTGTGCATACAAAAACATTACAGAACACAAGTTTTTCCTCTTCCCCTGTCTTAGGACGCATAAAATTGCTAACAAAATGGATCCAGAAGAGCATGCTGTTGGAAAGGCAATGCCATTTGCATTAAAAGGAGAAACTCTCTGTGAAGCTGAAGAACTTAGTACACTGAAAGACTGAATACCAGTTCCTTCATACTTCATTCCTCCAGACTTCATACTGGACTGCTACGTGTTAGCAGCCTTACCAACTCAGACAAGAGAACAGAAGATGAAGGCCAGAGCTAGAGAGAACTTCAGAGGAGAGTTTAAATGGTTGTAACACTACGGAAAGCTATGGTAGTTAGAATGGAATCTTCTGTGCTTTAGCAATGCCCTTAAGCCATGCGTTTGTTCTTACTTTTGTTGTCCTTAAAACAACATCTTTTCTAATGCTAAGTCAGTAGATCAATCTGTGGGGCAGATGCAGCCTTTCTGAGTCCATGCACATCAGCAGAGTATCTAACTTGAAAAACTGAAGTGGCATTTGAAAAACATTCTAAGGAGGCAACACACTGCCAACCAGCTGAGGGGCACCATGTCTGTGGAAGAATCAAGACGTAGACAGGAACCCAAGATGACACTGCCTCTTCAATCCCTTCCTCTCACAAACACACAGTTTTTAGCTGTATTGGACACTATGAATTCACAGCTGTAGCTTTTTCTAACATCTGACTCTTGAGTGCCTTGGTGCAGAATCTCTCTCTGCAGGCAACACGGTATCTTTGAAGTTAACCATCCCTCTCCTGATACTGCAGCTCCACTGAAAAACATCCCACACTGAAGGGAAAAGGGCAGGCAGAGCTGGGAAATGAAAACTCCACAGCTCTCAGACACACTATGCCATTGTGGATATTTTGCACTCTGATGCATGTAATCTAATAGTTCACTTGCTTAATAAAATAGCTCAGTGAAACCATGAAGTTGTGCAAGTCATTTAAATAAGACCATACAATTTAACTTCAGTGAATACATAAGATAAAGGGCAGTAAATACCAACTTTTACCCATTAACACAGGACAAACTGGTACTTAACTGTGTCACTTATCATTATCATTAGCAGCTCTAAATGCCTTAGACAATGCTCAGGAATGTTCTCTTCCTCTTTCCAAGGAGGAAGAAAGACCAGAGTCTCCTAAACAGCAGGTTTCCAAGTGCAGTGTCTTTCCAAGTGGTGGCAATTAGCAGTGGAGAAACTTAGACAGACATGCCTTGTTTTGTCAGTCTCTGGGTGTCTGGAAATCCCAGGAGTCACTGGTACGTTTAAGCAAATCAGCCACATTTTGAAGTGCTGCACTGCACAGCACATTCTATGAAAAGCAGCGTGCAGAGCTGTTAAGCCTTCTCGCACACACACAAACTGACTGTATGCGTATGGATTTGCTTGTGCTGAAGGAGTACAGAAGTCTTAACAAGCGAGAGGAAGCAGTGGCATTAATAACACTACTAAGAAAGTAGTAGCATTAATCCTCCCTTCTGCAGGTCTACTCTTTCACCACACAAGCAGCAGCTACCAATGGAATAGATAACAGGCAAGCTTCTTGGCCTGCGTTGCAATGCATCTGCGAGGACAAAGTAATCTCATTTCGACCTTAGCAACCAGAAATGTTCATAGATGCGTGTAGTGATTAAGTATCTGGTAATACGAAAAACAACTTCATGTAGCAGCATCAGAAGGGCACTGAAACTGCTCTCTATTCTTCCACATTCCATTCAGTAGTGTTCACTGGTTCCAGGTCCAACAACAAAGAAAGATATTGTGCTAACTGATGGAGTAACTGTTGTCCCAGCTCCTGGAAACTGTTACGGGAAAATTTTCAACTTTGACTAGGGAAAAAAAAATCCTAGACGCTTCAGAGCTCGGAGCTATTCTGCTAATACTTCAGCACCTGCATTCCTCTGTCCTCCACAAGTTACTTAAGTCAGCAGGTAATGGTTCCGAGACTGTGCAGAAGAGAAGACAGCTCTGAGAAGGTAAATAGCACAAATAACAGAAGCAACTGCAGAAATATTAGTTCAATTTATGATATTCTTCTTAAGAATTTATGAACATGCTTTATGAAGCATGTCAAGAACACAACACCTGGAGACAATTCTTCCTTCTCTGACAGAATAACCTGCCTGACAGAGCAAACTTCATCTAGTAACATATTTGATGTGGTGCTGTACAACATAGACGAGGCACACAACAAACCTGAGGCATGTGAAATTACAACCAAACAACAAGTTGTGCACCCACATTCTCCATAGTTTCTTTCACAGCGGGAGACAAATGTCATGGATATCAAGCAAATGACCAACTCCATTTGCTGCTGCAGGATTGCCAAAATACAGCTTCCCTCCCAGCTGGGCTCAGCACCTTCATCTTGCTGGCACTACTGCAGGGACACATATTCCGACTTTTTCCTGTCAAGCCAAGGTCTTGAAAAGGGGATGTGAGTGTGGTGGGATTGAGGAATAAGAAAACAAAGCTAAGTACCCTCACATCCCTGGAAGGTGGAGCGCACTTAACAAGATCATGAACAGCACCCAGCCAAAAACAAATAAGAAAGACTTTTGGGAGGACAGGGCTGCAATTCAGAGATCTTGGTAGGTCTGAAAAATAAGTTACAGGTGTTACACTTGGAGAGGTGAGAATGGACAAGAGGCAGAGATGAACAAATTACAGGCTTGCCAACAATGGGCTACAGCAGGACTGTAGACAAGGATGTGGTCTCTTATAATCCCCAGAAAAACACCACATTTCCTGGTGTGATGCTATTACACAGAAGGGAAAATTACATTCTTGAGTGTATTTGTCACCGGAAGTATTACAGAAGGTGACTATTCTGTTCTGCCTGCCTGATGACCTGCTAGCTGGAATGCTGTCACCCAAATTTGAATGCTTCTTTTGGAAGGGGGCAAGTTCATCCAGGAAAGGCTATACTAATCTACAGGTCAATAGTTTCTGAGTTGGTTGCCAGTTGGGGTTTTTTAAATCTGTGTGTGTTTGGGTTTTTTTATTTGTTTGTGGGGTTTTTTGTTTGTTTCAAACTAGATTTTATTTTTAAACACGTCACTGATCCTCTTCCAAATGGGAATTGTCTGAAACATGACATGTTTTATATAGAAGACAGCAACTTCTAAACTCACATGGAGAAAATCAGCAAAAAGCCCTCTTGTTGCAGGCTGGGTAATACCACAAGAAACAATAATTGCTGGAGTTGTAAGATATTATGCTATTATGTAACCACTTCCATGCAGCCTTCAGAAAACACAAGTTCAAGTCCTTCCCAGTGCCACATTTTTGTGATTTAAAGGATGTCCAAGAACCTGAAATGAGAAGGCAAATGACAGACCCACCATTTCTCTTCTGTGGGAAGGAGAATCTGATTCCTATGAGAACGGGAAAGAACTGCACAGCACAGCACCAAAGAAAGCCTTTCACACGCCCCTCCCCTGCTCCCATGGCAGAACCTTTCATGCACTGCCTGCCCAGCATGGAGCATTTCAGAGAGGGCAGTGGCAGCACAGCACAGCACAGCATCCATGAGCTTTCCCCCACACACTGGGGAGCACAGTTTGCTGACAAGGCAAGCTGGTTGCACCCATTTGACCGACCCAGTTTCTCAGCATACCATGCTAAATCAAAATACCCGTCTCTGAACTGAAGGACGTGTTCCATTTCAGATCTCCTTGTGTTAAACATTGCTTCCTCATTGCAAATAAATGGGAACATTAAGTCACGTTCCAATGGAATTCCTCAGAGTCTATGAAGCAGTTAGGTATTGCTGCATTTGCAACAGGTAAAATTAGAGCTGAGTAGGCTGGTCTTTGTTCCTTAAAACCTTGCTTACCTTCCCAGGAGAGGGAGAAATACCACTGAGGGTAAATTGAGTTGTATACAATAATCTATAGTCTAGTAGTTACTTTAAAATTGTCCAGTACGATTGTTAGCCTTAACTACTAGGCAGTTTTAACGCAACAGCTTGTGCAACCATATTTCTGGGGGTACCAGTCCTCGGTATTTAAGGAGCAATAGCTGTATCAGTTACACTTAACTGAAATTCCTGAAGTTTAGTCAAGGCAGTAGGAGCCCAGGCATTTGCTGCTCTCCCGTATGGTGAAGAAGACTTATGACTTCTTCTGTGGCAGTTCTTCAGAAGAGAAATAAAGTACTTTGAGGGGAAGCCAAGAAACATTTTGGAGTGAAATCTGAAAGCTAGACTTCTGGATGAAGTGGAGGGAGGGGAGAGAGGCTCATGTGAGCAGGAAAATGTTCAATACCAAGGTGTGGAGAGTCACCTAGAAATTCCACTTTTAACAAAGCGGGGGAATTTTCAGAATTAACTTTCCCCTCCCTGCCAGCACACACAAACAGGTCACAAGAAAGCAAATCCATCGAGCTCAGTATGGCAGCCATGTCACTTAACTCTTCTTTGTAAGATAGCATGAAACCTTCCTTATAATTAAACACGAACATAATCCTAGAATGCAAATTCAAACTTTTTTATGTTTAGATGCGCAGAAGATGCCAAACTAAATTACATGCCTATCTCAATTCCCTTAATGAAGGCTTGCTATCTCTTCTGTCAGCATGTAATAACTGCATAGTAGGCATCTGCGTGAAAAATCAAGAAGCAGCCATGGCTGCAATTCAGTTCTTTATCTTAGGTCAAGCAATAACACTTTGCATGCCAAAAGATCATGAAGATTTCACGCAGGTGTGGCTAGTGCAAGTGACAGTACATCTGTGATAGCCCTGGCTCCCAAATGCCTAGGCCCCAGACAGAATTCCAGCATTCTCCACCTTTGGTCAGCTCTGTACAGTTAACAATAATTGCTCAGTGAAACAGTAAAACCAAGCAAGCACTCTTCCTGGAAAAAAAGAAAAAGAAAAAATTAAAATCTTTACCAACTCACTGAAGATTTCCCCCCAACTCTTTCCTAACGAGCAATCTGCATCATTCTGTCTCGAGCTAGGAACAAGTTGAAAAACTGAGAGACAGAGGCCTACCGAAAACTTTAAAATTCATTTTTAAAAAAAATGTAAAATTACCTAGGCACAGCTCTATGTTCTGGCAAGACATAAAGCAATGCAGAGTAAGTCTGAAAGGCCCCAGGATACTGCCCTTGAACAAAGCCCTGTACACTTCGGGAGCCCAGGTGTTTTTCATGCAAAACACTTGCCCTCACTCTGTGAGAGGGATGTAAGAATGATTTACTTTGAACATGATATTACGAAGAAGCAGGAGGGTTTACGGTGTTTCATTGAAATACATTAATGTTCACTTTAAAGACTCTCTGATGCTGTATAATACTCCATTAGCATTTTCAGAATATCTGTATACAAGCAGCAGTCTGTTCTTTAAAGAAGGAACACAGAGCCAGTGACAACAGGCTCAACGTAGCACCACTGCCTGGATGTGTCACTTGCCCTCAATGGATGCTAGGATGGATTTAGGAACACAGAGTGCGGCAACAATAGCTCCTTTGTACATAAAGAATAAATACAGAGGAAAGTTAGAGGCCACCGGATCAAACTCCTGCATACACAGACTGTTTTATCATGACAGCTGTTGCATCTAATTAAACATAATGAAGTTGCGAGACTAAGGCTTTACACATGAAGTTTAAAGCAAGCCTCACAAACAATCCTCAAATAAGCTTTGTCTCAAGAAGTTGCTCAGAGTCCAGAACAGATCAGATCTTCTGCCATCTTCCATCAGAAACATAAGCATGGGGCCAAGCGTAGATAATATAGAGGTTTGAGATATCAAGTTTTACAGTAATTTCAGAGTCTTCTACACAATTTAACATCTCCAGTATTTACACTACATAAAGCAATATCATCCTTCTGCAATCCCAACGAGGGAAAATAAAAAATAAATTAGTATCTTACAGTCTTGACCTGGAACACAAACACCATTTCATGCCTCTGCTTGGCTTTTTCAGTTGGAAGCCAACAAACACAACAATTTCTGCAAAAGGTGGACTCTACCAACTCACAACAACTGGGGCAGGATCTGAAGCTGTGAATATCCTAAATAAAAGCTACAATTGTCTCAGAGCTTCCCCTGAATCCAAGCACCATTATTGGTGCCTTTTATTCCAATGCTTTTGCAGAGATCTATGTTCTAGAGGGCAATGTGCATGGAAAACCCAGAGCCATCAGTCAGAAGTCTGACAGCAGCAACACAGCCTGACAGCACACAGCTCTCAACACTTTCAATAGACCCTCTGGTGGTTGTTTTTCTGCGGTGGAAGAGCACATTGCAACGGAACAGGGTGGGCTGAGCGAACACAAGGATTATCTGTGACTTACTCTCTCACAGGACTATGACCTGGGAGTTTAAGGCATCCAGTAAACAACTACTGGAGAAATGTTCTCAGTAACTGTACTCTTCCCAGATGGAGATGTTACAGGATGCAAAATAGCATTTAATCAGATGTGAACTGGAAGAAGGTCAAGCATGCTCAAAAAATTACCATGCAAGGATCAACTAAGCTAGCTAGGACTTCTCAGTTTGGAAGAAAATTAACTGAGGCTAGGACATAAGAGCATATAAACTCACGATTTGCATGAACGGAGTAGACAAGGAACGTGTGTTCATTGTTCTACCAACAAAATAACTACAGGGCATCAACACTGAACAAGAAAAAAAAAAAAAAATCAACTAGCACTGTAGCAAGGAGGTTTGTAGATAACTTTCCAAACAGTGTGAAGGTTATCTAGGACAGCCTTTGTTAAAGTATACTGTGGATGCTGGAGTTCACAGGGTTTCAAAGGGAGACTGCACAAGTTCACAGAAATCCATTTAGTAACTCATTATAAAGGATCTTTCAACCTCCAGTACCTCAGAGGAAAGCAATGGTCCGCATCTTTGAAATACTCTTCCTCAGGCATCAGCTTTTGGCCAACATCAGAGGTGTACTATTAGGCTACAAGGGCTTCTGCCCAACCTACAAGGCCGGCTATGTTCATATAGACATCAAAGTGCAGAAGGAAAATGAACTCCATTTACTTAGGGAGAAATAGCAGTGCAACAAGTCACACAAGGCCCAGTAATGACGTTTGTTCATTCTGCACTCTAGATACAAATCCTTTTGTCAGAGACATATTTTTTTTGTTTGCTATCCCACCCTTCTGTTTTACCTTTTCCATATCAGCCTCTTTCATTTTACTCACGGACTTCAGTGGAACATACAGCATGGTGTTCGTGAAATTCATTAGTGGGGTTATGTGATGTGATCGCCTCTGACAGCTCGATAATCTGATCTATGTGCAATACACTACAATGCTTCCACTTCTCAAGAAGGTACTTCAAACAGCGTGCAACAGGTACTATTTGCTCCCAGATAAAGGTAGGTCATGGCAAGTCCTGGAATGTCACCTAAGCACAAAGGTATTGCTCTTGAGCAGTTACAGATCATAAAGGAAAAGTGATTGCAAGGATTGGCAAAGTACCCCTTCCTAACCCCCGAAACAGCTTAAGGGCTTCTGAGATGAAACTCTTCCCACTCCCCTCACTATAGATGTGTGATGGCCAACAAATATGCTCCAGTGGTTCCCAAAGTGTACCCTGAGCACAGTGAGGGCAGAAAAAGTACCTTTCAAGAGTTTGTCTGCACAGCTGTGACAGTTGTTGTGGAGGAAAATCTATTCTCCCCCACACTGAGATAATTGAGCATCAATTATGCAAATCACCCCACCAGTTCACATCAGAGTTTGTGCAGCAGGAGCTTTGTACAATCACTTATCTCTACAGAGACAAAAAGTTCGGCCAGCTAAGTGTATTCAGCTAGGCATTGAAGAACAACTCTAGCTCCTGCAAATAACTCTGAAGCCCAGAACTTACAGTACAGGCTTGAATTCACCTACTGGGCTACACAGGCTAAATTCAGGCATCTGGGTACAAAGGCGAGATTTTTAATCTCTACTTCTTTAGGTAGCATGCAGCTCACAGGTCTGCTCTCTGCATCTACACAGCAGTGGTCTCTTGGCAGAACCGAGCCACTCGAGTAATTCTGTAAGCCTGCTCAAGATTCAGCAACAGGATGTCCGTCCACTCATCCCCAGAGAACTCTCTCTCACACTCATTTCACGCTGAGGTTAGAACAACTACTGCAAGCATGGACTTCTTCACGCAAAAGCAAGAGAGGAAGAGATGGTGACAGTGACACCTCAGAGTTTTACACAATAGCTACAGCACTTGCTCATGAAAGTGAGAGGAAGAAGTAAATGCACACAAACCAAATAGGGCAATCACACACTCCCTTCTCAAAGGTAGCAAAAGGCTACAGGCCTTGTGTAGGGGAATCAGTATTGCTTCCACTGAGCCTACACAGTAGGTAGCCAAATACAAGTCCATGGTCATCGAGTAACAGTTTCTCTTACTTACTCAATTAGAAGGCAGAGTCCTGCACGTTAATTCTTAGAGTTGAGATTTTTATTTTAATGGACAGCTGTTACTATGAGGTGTCCATCAGTCCCAGCTGAGCACGTGGCTGCTACTCATGTTCTTTCAAAGATGAGAGCAGATGCAGAGAAGGCAAGTTAATTTCCCCACTGTGAAGCAGGAACTACAAAGAGAAACAAAATCTGAATCTGAACAGATCAGCAATACGGAGGCAGCATGGTTAGTTGTTACACTTGAGCTATGCCTTGTTTCCAGCCTCATATAGCAACAATTTCCCCTCTCCTAGGTGCAAGGATCCCATATGCTGCTGTTCTTCTGCAAAGAGCTGTACTTCTAAGCTCACAGGCTATTGCAGAAACCAGGCTTCAAAGCAAGCACACAGCACGGCTAAAGTACATTACTTAACAGTGTGCAGCGTGGTTCAGTGATCTTGGGCAGCAATGCCTTCCATCAAGGTCACTCGAGTGATTATGGGATTTACAGTCCATGTAAAGCTCTTCGGGCACAGTGTGCCAAACAAGAACGACACCGATGTGGGAATCTTCAGTGGTCATCAAGTAGTCTTATTCTCAAAAAGTCCTGACATATCACATTTTTTTTTCATGGACAAAGGAAGATGTTCATGTGGGTGGAGGAAGGGAGCAGAACAGGAAGGCTTATCTCCCTCCTTTTGACCTTTAAGAAGGCTAAGAAATTCTTTAATTAGTGACTAACATAACAGTTAACACCCTCGGTTTCTCTGTGGCAGCTAACATCCCACAAGCAACTGCCCTCGGAAATGCTTACTCAGCTCATGCAGTAAATAAGGGTTTTGGCAAAACTGTGAACTCATTCTCTGATAACTTTAGTTATCTCCTTAAATTTACTACTCATAGAATCCACCACCTTTCTTTTGTAGCAGTGAGTGATGCTTCCATTTGGCAAATGTAAAGGAGTTCTTCCATTTGGCAAACAGAAGCCTTCTTGGGTTTCCATTTTGCCCCAGAGTATATCCTGGTAGCAAATACACCACACACTTTGTCACCTGAAGGACTGCAAGTAGCGCTTACAAGGGTAATACTTTATTCCTGACTAAATCTATAGCCATCCATAAGCTAAGAGTATTTTAATTGATTATGAACACTTGAGGATATGAAAAAGTATTTTTACTTCAGTCCAGTTATAGCAATCTGCTGTGAAGATCTCTGAGATAAAACCACTGTGTATAGTTAGAAGATACACAGTCAAGAATAAATTGAGAAGTTCTGGGAATGATCACTATTATTAATTGTTTATATTTAGAAATAAATTCCTGTTGCTACACTTGCATATTTTTTGGGCTGGCTTATCAAAACCTTGTTAAATTTTAATGTCATAGTCTGTTCACAGACAGATAAAGGTTTGGCAGAAGACTTGTATTCTGAAAAAAACAACTTGAAGACAGCATGCATGTATATTCAACATCAAACAGGTATGGAGGACTTGTCTAACCACTTAATGCCTAGCACACAACAGCATATTATTAACAACACAGGGCTGGGAAAAACCTTTTAGAGACATCAGCTCCAGTTCCCCATTCCTACAGGAAGCAGCATTAAATTGTGTACTTCTCAAATTTTATCTTAAGGGATGTTAGGTCTTGGAATAGTCTCCTAATAAGATCAACACGAAAGGTAAAAAAAAAATCCTACCCACCCACAAAAAAAAACCCCACCACACACGCTTAACTGTTCTAAAGCTTTAAAATCTCTTAAATCACAAACTCTGCTTAAAGCAATTCTTTCTCCTCTTTGGCATTTAAATCCCTTACATTTTACATAGGTGAAGGAAGAGATAACTCCTTGAATTCTACCAAACTAAATTAGCCAAGCACCCTCTTATCTTAAGGTGGACTTTTGTCTCTGGTCATCCCAAATTCCCTCTCTAGGTTTTGCTTTGAATTTGTCTCTCCTGGACAGAGGTAAGTACCTACATTAAAGGAAAGCTCTCACTAGAACCTTCTATTGATGCTTTCTGTTAGAGAAGCCCTACACATTGCAGATGACATGCACAACAGGACAGTTGTACTACCACTGATTAATCCATCTCCTTCTATCCTATCCTAGTGAGAGACCTTCTTTCCCCATCTCTCCAAGTTTAGCTATATGCAAAGGGACCTTATTACCCCAGTCCTTCAATCCCCTTTATATGCTGGCCCTCTGCACCAATAATATCACCCCCTCAACAGCATGGCATTAATACATTTCATTACTATGCTCAGCTTTCTGACCACAGGCCATTAATAAAGGTATTAAAAAAGGTGCCTCTGGATATTTTCACTCATATTTTCTCTTTAGCACCAGAAGCTGCGAGACTGCATTTACTGCTGTCCTCTCTACACAGTTTTATACACATTCACACAAATATTGAAAGTTCTTGTGCAACACTACATCAGTCAAATGCTACACTGCAAAGTTGACTTAATTTCTTGTGAAGTTTTATGTTTTTTTCCCCCAAGAGGAAACAGAAAAAAACCCAAACCAAACCAACCAAACAAAATGTCCACCTTCAATAAAGTAACCAAGAATGCTGGTAGATCAGATCAAATTAACAGCTCTATAGACCCGAGATCACATTTCCTTCTCCTTCGGTAAGCACTGTTCATTAGCCCGCAGCCATGCTGTTCTGGCCACAATTTATTAGATTGTTTTGTTTTGCAAGAGGATATAATTCACCTAAACCACCATCCATTCAAAGAGTCAAACAGAAATAAACAAGTACCATGAATCTAGGAAAAATACAAAGAGCACACAGACACTCCAGTAATGAAAAGAAGGCTGAGCAAGTTTATTTAGCATTTCACTCGTTTCCAGATAACGAAGCAAGATTTGGACAAGATGATGCTTTTTGCATTTCCTTATAAAATAATTCACTACCTGTGAAGCCTAACGAACCTCTGTGCAGACGACATGGAAATCATGCATCTGAACTGCTGATGAACTCCCAGCCATAAACCCTCATGAACTGGGTATAGGTTATATATTTATAGCTTACCTTGGAGAGATCTCGTTACTTTGTAACTGTCACACGTGACAGAATGTCTGTGTTAAATGATATATTAAAACGTGTCTATATTAACAAATATAGTTATTTCAGAATTACGTTCTGGACTTTTACTAAAATTTATTTTGAGCATGGTAAACATGCATCACACACAACGAACTACAACCAAATGTTACCACAGAACTGGGAATACAGTTGGCTTTCTAGCACTTCACTTTGGTACTCAATTAAAATACAAAATCACTGATACTCTAGTGTTAACAGACTCGCTAGTTGTTTCCTGTGAAATAATAAGTTACAAGCATGATCCGTAAGGTTTGTGTGTGTGTTTATAATTTTTGTTAGAACAATAGTTTCATATAAAAGTTTAGCCTATTGGGTTGTGAGGGGAGGGGCAAGAGGGGAAGGTCTTGCCAAAATTTTGCTTTCTGTCATCATAATCTTTACTTGTAAATAACTGATGACCAGTGTGTGAGACTTCACACACAGCAGCATGAAGTCTGCCAAGCAACACCATATTTACTTCGCCATGTTGACAAGACCCATGCAAACAAGCACAAGTAATAAATATTTAGCATCCATGTCAAGTACCCAGCAGAAACACCCAGCTTCCCTGAGCATCCCAAGAGGTAGTGCCATCATTCCTCACACATGCCAAAGGCTGTTGTCACATTTGTCCTGAGCACAGTTCTGCCTCTGGAGTGACAGCTTTACATCCTCTCTCCATGCAAACTGACATGAATCCTATTTAGCTGTATTAAGATTAAATGAGCTGAGTTGGGAAGGATCCAAATCCAGTCTCAGTCTAAAGCAGACAGACTGAACAGTGTGTTTTACCTAAATAACCTCTGCAAAATTCCTCTTTTCCATTTACAATAAGGTGGCAGTTAGCCCTACTGAACAGCAGATCAAATTTTTAAAAAAGCTTTTATTTACAAAGTATTGACACAGAGTCTTGTCCATAAATCCCAGCCAGTAGGTCACATCTCAGAAGTCTTTACAGTACTACTGACCTTCCCCAGTGAAAGGTGGTTTACACCATCCACCTTTGTTATTCACTGGCTAGTCACCCAAGAAACAAAGAAAAATCACCATCTCTGAGGGAATACAAACATAGCCCTGCCAAGCAAAAGGATAAACACAGCTGTATTTTTTTTAAGAGATTAAAGAGTTTTTGTACACCTATCCATGGCTTCCAGCACGACTTAGTCCTAAACCAGGATTTCAGATTATTCTAACCAGGATATTTCAAGAAAGCACTCTGTAATTAGCAAACAGCTAACAAGGCAGAAAGAGATTATTCACACACAACCTTTTATATCCATGCTTTGTAAATGACATTTTCTTCCCCAGTTACAGAAGGGTCCTTTCAGTTAGACATTATTATATGCAGCAATATACCACCTCCTACTGATGAAATACAGCCAGGGAGACTGTAGATTCATCAGTTCTTAAAAGGACTGAGCCCAGCTGGGTTTTGACGTGTTTTTGTCTTTTGTTGAGTT
>VXBT01011148.1:307943-324203 GCA_013400235.1 Oriolus oriolus
ACCCCCGGCCCCGCCGCCCTGCCCGCCGCCACGCCCGCACCTGCCGAGGCTGCGCCGGGGCCAGCCAGCACGGCACTGTCCGGGGATAGCGCCGGGGTCGGCGCTTCCCAAGCCGGTGGATGGCACGGGGAAGGCGTCCGGCATAGGGGAGACAAGAGGACCCTGAGGGACATCTGTCATGCGTGGGCTCACCGAGTCCCCAGCTGCCCCGGCCTCCATCCAGCCCAGGGAACGGGGCATGAATTCCAGCTTTCTCTAGTTGATGGGCATCAGCGCTGCCCTGTAATAGTCACTGTGTTTCTTGAAGTGCAAGGTCGGAAAATATGATTACTTAACAAAATACAGGCTTGCTTTGTGTAGTAAAGCATATTTTCAGCAATGTCAGCATAAGAGAAAACTTTGAAAATCCATCCATCTAAGCTCAGAAACGATAAAGCATAGAGTATACTACAATTGGTTCTGACTTTTCATAAAGCACAAAAAAGTTCATGCAAGTAGCCTAACAGTTGATAGGCATACATAGATGACAAAGTTTGTGTCTCTGCCCCTCATTCCTTCTCCCTCCTCACCCATGAATGTAATGCACTTCCGTGGATAGCGTCTGCCAGGAGCTTCTGGCCTCCCACTGCATCTCCTTGCTTGGCTGGTCACAAGAGCACATTGTTTTACATAGTCATGGGCAATGGCCTGTAGGACACACCTCTTCCACTGTGCCAGCAATGGCATGTAGTTGAGCTGTGAGATTGAGGAAACTGTGCAGCCTGGACCCAAGCTGCTGTCTGCAATATCCCACTTCAACCAGTGTCTGTCTGTTTGGCATAGGACATAGGACAGGAACAGGGAGGCACAGAACAAGGAGAATAACAACCCATTGCATGGAAAATATATAGGGCAGGAGAGAGCCTGGGAAATATCAAGGGATTGTGACAAAAAGGATGGCCCAAACAATACAGGTCCTGCTTTGGCAGAGATCCAAATGGTGTCTTCCCTCACAGAGTCCACCAAGCAGTGATTGGCTGTGCCACATTAAAATAAAAGAATCATTACTGTGTCAGGTCTGTGAAAGAAAGGGGAGGGGAGCTGAGTTGGAGGCTGAGAGAATTCATGGTAATATTCCTTTCCTGTTGCATGATCCTTGGAGATTAGAGGCGGCTTTACCATCAAAACAAAGCCATGGGGGTGGCAGCTTGCAACAGCAGGTGGGAAGAAATAGTCTAAGCTGAACAGCTTCCAAGAAAAGGGCCAGGGGATCAAACATCCTTGGGAAACAGATATGGCCTCCATTTTCAACTGAAACAATTCCACTGAGATTTACATGGGTCATGTTAATTTAACAAAATATGCTGACATTCACTTGGATCAGGTTAATGTAACAAAAATATGATTTGTGAGGACACTTTCTGTTAAGCAATAAGTTTATGGTGGGATTCATGCCTTATTCAGTAGGATGACACTGGAAATGAACCAGACCAAATTATCACAGTGTTTTGGGTAGGCTGCCAAGCACAAGGAACAACTGTTCCAAGTAAGAAGTGCTGTAAGAACCCAGCTTCTGCAGCTCTCACTCAGAACCCTAAGTGACATTCTTAGATTTTTTTGGGGGGATGGAAAAGGATAGAGATATTTTCATGCCTTAAAATCCAGTCTTAAAATCCAGATTTTGGCTGTGATTGGAAAAAGAAAAGTCAAAACAAGTGTGTGTGTCTGCATCCCCTGGAAACAAAGCATTGCATGGACCTAATGGGAAGCCCATTTCCATTCTGGGAGATTTTCATTCCCCAAATCCTTTCCTGTCCATAGCTCAACGTAGGCACAGAGACCATCACCCTGGGGCTTCATGTTGAAGCGACTCCATGTCAGAGAGTTGTCTCATTTAATACATCATATTTAGTCAGGTAAGTATTTGTTTACATATGTTAGTTACATATCCAAGCTTAAACCCCTGTTTTTGTTGGTTTTTTGTTGTTTTTTTTTCCCCTTCTAACGCTTGCCATTGCTTCCTAACCACACAGACCTAGGGACAAAAGGAATTTAGGTGACTAATAATTAAGTGTGGCATCATACAATCTCTAGGTTCCTGTTTGCCACAGCACATAACCTTGTGCCATTCTCCCACAATACATGGGGAAAGGTAGGTACCTCAATGGCATCCATAACTACCAGCTTGCCCAACACCGCTCCACCCAAAACCAGCCACTGTTTGAACATACTGAGCTTACACAGGAAGAATTGTCTTCAGTGGAAGGAACCAGAATAATTTCCAGCTTGGAGTATGTGTTAGACACGTTTTGCCTCCTTCCTGGGCCTTTGCCTTGTGCTAGGTGTGCTTTCAAACCCTCTTGCCTGCAGAGCTCTGTACCTTATCGAACACTTGGCTAGGCAGGTGTCTTTGTGACAGTATGAAACTCTCTTCTGTAGCTGGGTCACTCAGCTCTTTCTTTTGTATTTCTCTCCCAACCTCCCCCCTAGAAGGATGGGAAGGTATATAATGCAGGCCCCTTCTTCCTTTTTATACAGGAACATTCTCATCCTTTCCAGACACAAACCAGTTGCCCTCTGCTCCAAAGTGGGGGTAAAAGCCCTCAGTTCTCTGGTTTTCCTGAGAGTGTCCTGAAAATTGGTATATTGAATTCTGGGAGTATGGACATCATGTATAATACCAATAAGCATTGTCCAAGAATGCTTAGAGACTGGATCCCCTTTGGAGTGTGTGTGAGAGAATATTGGAGAAGGCATGAAATGGGCACAAAACAATCAACCCACATCAAGACATCCTGGGACAGAAGTACAAATATAGAAAAAACAGATACAAATATACAATCTGGGGAAAATTCCACATGAAAACTCCATGGAATTTGGTTACTTCTAGATTTAGGCATTAGCTCAGCAATAGAGAGCTTTTATGGCAACCTTAACCACATCAACTTCAGTCAGACCTCACAATTAAGCATAAGACCCAAATCAAAATGAAGCCTTTAAATTACAGGATTAAGATCTGCTCTAATCCAGCACTTACTCTTAACCTGCTTTATTAAGAGGATAGCATTACTAACCATTTACAGGAATTAATAAGGCAGAGGAGGTGATGAAAGAATCCCGATTGCTCAGCAGGTCAGTAGCAGAACCTAGTTTCTGTCTTCTTCCCTGTAACAGTTCCTGTGACTTACTGACCCCTAACCAAACTGTGTCATCCTCACCAAGCCTGCCTTCCCTGTTTTAGAGGGAAGACACATTTAATTTTCCTGTTATACTTTAATCTGTAATAACATTTAAACTTGATGTGGGTCATTTATGAATTCCAAGTACTTGCTTGAGTTTGCTCAAGCAAGTCCTATTGCTATAAAGTGGCTTTTGCTTAACAGGCTTCATGCCAGCCAATTTTTAGTCAACATAAAACTTCCCAAGACAGATCATCCTGGAACTGGGAAACATGGAATCTCATGCCCTAAATCCATCGTTCTTAGTTGCTCATGCAGAATTAATAGTCTCAAGAACAGATAGACCTAAATTCCCTGCTTCTCAAACAGAAAGCTTTATCCAGGTTAGGCAGGACATAGCTGGAAGAGTTTTGCTGGTTTGTTTGCAGATTTACTCCAGGGATTTTTTATTGAAAAAAATCTATAGTAGCTAACTCTGTCCTCCTGACAACTCATAGACTCTGCATTTTGTATAGCAGCTAAAAGAAAGGACATTCATTAGAGTAGTTAATGGAAAGGATGCCATGTTCTGAGACATGTTGTATAGATTTAAGGAGATTTGCTGTCATGTAGGATAGTCAAGAGTCTTTGATTTTCTTTGTCAGCTGGAAGAGTTGTAAAAGGAAGAAGAACCATATGATATTACTGACAATAGTTTCTTTTTCATCATGCATAACTGAATAAGCAGCTTATTACCCATTGCACTCTCTGAAATTTCGGCATTATAATTCCTGAAATGTCAGACTTCAGGAAGAATGACCAAGGACCTGGCAAGTTACAGTTCTGTCTGCACTGAGAGCTACTTCCCCACTACCCACACTGAGCTTACTGAAAACCTGACGGATTGAGGTCACAGTGGACCAGCATCTATTGGCAAAGCACTCTTGAGACTCTCTGGGTTTCTTATGAAGGGGACAAACGGCAAAAGAGAGTGCAAGGCTTGTGCCTCATTTTTGCATTTTGTTCCTAGAGAAGCTGCTGCTGCCAAGTTCAGTTGTTTGCTGTTCCTACATGAAAAGCTGCTGTTGCCAGGTTCAGTTGTTTGTTGTTTTGCTGTTTTTTTTTTTTTCAGTAAGCATAGATTGGGTTTTTTCCCTGCACCAACAAGAGGTTAGGTGCATTCAGGCCTGGAAATAAACCTCATTAAATGATCCAGTGGTTACATGCTGGGAGATCCTTATTTCCGCAATCATTTTGTCTTACAGCAGCACCCCCAAGTAGTCCTTGGGATTATTTAACTCTCTGATTGACCATCATGGAGCCCTGGGAGGACATGGTAGATTATGAAGAAAAGAATATATATGATGAAGTTTATGAAGGATTATTTTAAAATCTTGTAAGAAAGAAAAATAAGCAGACAAGACTTCATGCTTTTATCTGGTTTGTTCTTACCCATCATAAAAGGAGAGAGAATCTTAAAGGAAGATTATGAGGATGTTTCTTCTCAGCAGATTTTGAGAAGTCACAGTTTGCTTTCAGTTCCCATGAGAGTTGTCTCAGTGACCACTCTAGTAACACATTCTTCTTCCACAGGAAATTTTCATAGGGACTGATGCAAAGTGTGCAATAAAATCTTCTTTTCAACTGAAACAAAACATAATTTGGCATTTACATTTTGTGTTCACTGAGACTGAGAAATTATTTACAATGGATGGAGAAGGCAAGACTTAGTGGTAGGTAAAGTACAGGTAAAATATTAGTCACAGTAAAGACAGGTTTAAACATGAATGAGACCAGGGAAAGCAATTCTATGGTAATCATCTTTGTAACTGAAATCCACAATGAATTATTGATTTACCAACAAATAAACAAATAGAAAAAGCACTGAGAGTTTTCTGAATCTATTGAATGAGAACAATCATGTCACAAACCATTGTTTAAAAATGTGTAAAATGACGAATGAAGTTCATGACATACTGAATTTGTAGAGATTATACCACATGTGTAAATCCAGCCATGTTTGTCCAAGGCTCAAAGCAAATGGAAACTAGGGCCAGCGCAGCCTTTACGTCTTAAAGTGAAATTATGATCTTAATGCTTATGATAAGAAAGGAAAGAGGAAGGGAGTTCCCCTGGTTAGGTAATCTCTATTTCACCTTGATATCTTCCTTTGTGCTTTCTATTTGAAATCTGATTAAAAGCAGAGCTGAGTGCCATATACTGCAAATACCCCCTGCACATATGAGCACTTTCTATGGGACCAGCTCTTTTAGTAGCCTTTTTTTTTTTTGGCTGGTGGTGGTTTTTGTTGGGTTTTTTTTGTTTGATTGGTTTTGGTTTTTAACACAAAGTAGAGATGTGTTAAGATGGTGCTGACAAAAACTGCATGTCAAATAACATTAACTAACTTAGTCCATGTGCTTTGTAGACAGAGCACAGATCTGTGTTTAGAGCAGGTGAGAGTGGTAAGGAAGGTGCAGGCGAAACAAATGCCCACTGGTTGATAGAGGGAAAAATAGTTCATAGGCTGTGTACAGTTGTTTTTTTTACTCCAAGTTGTTTTATAATTACATATACTGCTGACATTTGTATTGCTCTGACTGTGGGAATGAGGCTGTAAGAGTTCAAAACCACAAGTAATAAGCTGTTTCAATTTAACTAAGGGTGCCCAAACTCAGAATTTCAGGGCTAAGAGTGCAAAGTTCAATGTACAATTAATAGACAGTATAGCTTTTCTTTTCCTGTGATGTAATCACATCTGACTCACATATTTTAAAATCAGTTTTAAGATCACATTGTTTGACTTTCAGCATAAACCAAGCTCTTGAGTTTCACCTGGTGATTCTCAAATCCAGTGTGTAACATTAGAAAGGCCTCAAACCCCAGTCCCAAGACTGAATGGCAGTGATTCTACCTCCTGACCAGTTCTCTCCAGAGCCAAGTGCTCTTTCAGTGTAAGCTATGAAAGTTGTTTGCATTGACTGGTACTTGTACTTCTCATTCAATTTCAGAAGCTGCATTATCTATAAGGCAATTCACAATTGAATACTCAGCCAAAAATAAAACACCTTGCCTTGGCTAAGTCAGTAATAATAAGATGGGCATTACTGTGCAGATTAGTGCCAGACCATTTTTTCATATTTTTCTCTAATTGAAACAGAAAAAAATTCCTTGATGCAGAGGTTACTAGGTAAGGTTCAGAAGTCCCAAATATCACTCTAGCCTATTTCGCCACTCAGGACTGTCTCTTTCAGATATCTTCTCATATTTTGCCTAGCCTGATTTAAGTGCTCTATGCAACAAGGATCTCCCCCCTTGAACATTAGAGATCAGGTTTATTTTGTAGTGTAAGGCTAGTTAACCTCAAAGACTGCATCTAATAGCGAGAGAAACAGAAAATATGTAATACTGGGGATGCAGTTTGTTACTGGTCCATACATTATCTGTCCTACTCTGCATCACTTGTGTCTGCTGCAAACATGAACATTTCCAAGTGCCCTTAGGAATTAGGAGCTGAAGTTATTTGCGCTCCCCTCAGACCACAGCTGCCCAACAACAGTGCAGGCTGCACAGGGAGCTCTCAGCACTGAACAAGGAGAGACTATACTAATGGAGATTCTTCACGCAGATAAAGGAGTTTTAACCTTAGTGTATCATGAGCAAGACACCAAGCTGGAGTCTGAAGTACAAGTATCCACCTGTCTCTTGGGAAATCCTCTGTTTGCTCTGTGATAACAATAATGTTGAAAACAAGCGAGCACTGATGAAGACGTAAGACCAAGTACAAGGGAGGTACAAGCAGGGTGACATTTCTAAACAAAGCAGCACACTGCCTACTTTCACCAGACCTGAATTTAAACTCTGATAGTTTGCAAGGGCTTACCTGGAACTGTACCTCAATTAAATATTCATTCATGAGAAAGAAATATTTGTGTTTCATAGCAAACAGCTCATATACAATTTACAAACGGTTACATATATCCTTAATTGGTTTTCAACGACCCTGCTAAACACTGAGGGTGAACTAAATCCATTTTATGTCAAGGCTGCAGATACACAGTCACCTTATCTAATCAGCCCCAGCTGCCTTAAAAGCAGTAACTCAGAAACAAAGAGGCTACCAAACCAAATAACTTCTGTGAGGCCTTGCTGGAAGAGAAGGGGATCAGGTTGATTACTGCTCACCTGCCACACTGAGGCATGCACGTAACCTGAAACAAAGGGAGTTTTCAGTGCTTCCCAATGACACACCTACTCAGTGAAGTAATTACCTCTGACGCATGACACAAAAGATAAACACCAAGTCTTGTAGCATGTTGGCTAGCAACTCACCAAAACACTTCGGAAAATATCAGTATGCCACCTTTAAAATACTGGGTGAATTTCCCCTGTTTGCAGCAGGTAACTCAGGACCTGAGTGTTAACTGAGTAGCACTCAAGCCTTCAAAATATAGCTGACGTGCTGCCTCGGATGTAACCTGGATTCCACACAGGCTTGATTTGCTCCTAGGAAGAAAACAGCTCAGCAGTTCATTTATGTAATAAGCTGGTTATCTTTCACAGGTGGCATAATGAATTCTTTGGTCTCTTTTAATAAAAGAAAAATGTCAAGATGAGAGGGGAAAATCCATCATATGTAATCTTATGAACACCTTCTATGCCATGGTTTCATTTGTGTGATGTCTCAGCAATTGCTAGCAACACCTTTGGAGCCAGATTCATTGGTCTACTGTTCTGTTTTAACCTTCAAGCACCTCCAGTGTGGGAGGAGAAGGGTGAGGTGCTGCTGGACTCCAGAAGTAGGGTGTTGTGTCCTTCCACCTGGTATCAGTTGAGTGTGAGGACCGAGTGACTCCAGAGCTGGTGCTTCATGAGCTAATTGTTCAGTATGTTTAATTATCTTGGAACAGTAGAAACATTGTCATTGCAGCAATCAGAAATGAAGTAGAGTTTCTGTATCCAAGAGGTTTGTCTGGTTTTCCTACCCATGCCATTTGGCCTTACGGACTTTGCTTTTTGGCCTTTGCTTTGGGTAATTTAGTACAAGCATATATCCATTAGAAACCTTCATAGTCGTGCCTTGGATCATCTCCAAAGCCAGGCCCAGTCTGTTCCTGAGCGAGACCAGGAGCACAAGAGCTGGGAACACCTTGTAGTCCTCGGTGAACCATATTGTCCCTAAGGCACGCTACGCTGTGACATGCAGCATTTTCCTGTGAGAAAGTGGGTTGCCTTTTGTTGTCCTCCCTGGCTGTGTTCTGCCTGCCATGGCAGATGCAGAGGGAGGGGGAAGCACAGTGTCAGCTATGGCCTTCTTTTGCAGAGTTCCAATGCAGGGCCATTGCTGTGAGCACCCGGGATGCTGTCACAGAAAGGGCTGTGCCAGGTAACATGGCCCGTTTCTGACCCAGTGTGGTGAAGCACCCAGGACAGACTCACTTCTGAGTGTCCGAGTGCTCTGGTCCCAGGGATGCAAGTGGCTTCTTGCCTGCCACTCATAGGGAATGTGATCTTTGAGCAAAAGCCTGCAAGAAGGGCTCAGCTGTCTCCACATCTGCATGGCAGTCCAGACGGGCAGGGTGGTTTCCCTACCCAGCCCTCCATGGCTGCTCTGCCAGGCAGGACAGCAGCACAGAATGGGAAAACTGAGAGTCTTGGCCACTGGCCTGGCTTCCCCTTACCTGTCTGACATGGTGAGGCATGAAAACACCGAAAGGGCCTTAGAGATCACAGCAAAACAGGGTGTGCATGTACAGCTGATTCACAGGGTGGAGTAACAGCTGGACACACTGGCAAAGCAAGACACTGGTCTCACAGGCGGGGACTCTCTGTAGAGAAGATGGGCCTGGGAGGGTTCAGGGACATCCTGGAGAACTGCACCTGGGGTGCTCCCAGAAAGTCACATGGACAGGACTAATGAAAGCACTTCACACACTTTATTTCTCTCCCAGTGCAATCATCTCTAACAACACACCATTTTTTCCATTTGTGTTTGAAGTGATGGGAACTCTCCTGATCTCTGTAGGAGGCTGTCCCGTAAGCAAGCAATGTAACAGCAAGGAATAATTTTCTAATGTATTATCTTTCTGGATATCTAAATGTGCTCCTTCCCTGCATTCCTCTCAATGTCCTCCACCCCTGTCACCTGAAATAACTGCTCACTCATCACTAAAGTTTAGCCATGCTGTGCTGTACAAATCCAGAGAAGATAAGAAACAATATTCTTTAGATAACAGCACAGATTATTGCACAATGTTCTTTCTTGTCTCAGAGTTCAGTCTGCACCCTTATTTTTTTTAAAAAAAAGGAATGTTAAAACAAAAAAAACAACCCCTCTTTACAGAAATTGCCTTAAAATGCAGCATGCAATATAGTTAGTGCAGTGCTAAGGACTTTTGAAATAGTGGTGCTGTTTCAAGTAAGATTGTGGCCACCATTTCCCCCACGGCTTCCAATGTGTAGTATTTGAAACGATCTCTTTTTCTGTGCCTCAAGTAGCAATTAAGTATTGTGTTTCAAATGCCACCACACAGCATTGGTGAGTAAATAATGGCTTAAATAAGAAGTAAAAAAAAAAGGTTTGTTTGCTTTTGCAGGTGTTAAATTTCAGCAGGACAATCTAACTCAAACAAAGTCCTAAACAAAAGTTAGTGGAATTCCTGACTGACAACCCGAGTTTCATGTTAGACAAGGCAGATAATCAAAATAATCTCTGCTGGCTCTAAAATCTCTAACTACTGATTCTTGCTGTGGCTGTAAATTTCTGAGATTGAGTTTTTTTAATTCAGTTAAAACAATTTTGTTTAAATTGCTATTGCATAGGAAAATGATTGCAGAAACTACATGGTGTTAAAAGATTTACTTTGTAATGAGTATCCTTAAAAAAATTCAAGCGGTAAAACCCACACTGAGAAGTGCATTGCAGGATTTAAATGCGGATTTAAGTTATTTTCTTTTTCTCCTGGTAACTCGCTTATTGCTCCCTTGAGAAGAAATACAATGTCACATATCCAGTACCCAGATGGATTCAAACTTATACCCTGTAAGCTATCTCAGAATATTAGGAAAAACATTAGGAAAAAGGTAATTGAGTAATTTTTAGACACAGTAATTAATTCTGCATAACCCATTTAGGGTAAACTCAGCTGCAGTGAAACCCTGCTTGAAGAGAAGAGAATGAAAGCTGGATGTTGTTTCAATGCTAGCTAGTGATGCTTGTAAGTGAGCCCCTTCCCACAGGACTCAAGCTTGCAATCCTGTCAGAGCCCTTCACGGTCAAGACAGTGGGACCAGGCCTGTAACCGAGAGGTTTAGTGGAGAAAATTCCATGACTTCACTGTGACAGGCTTCCATGGTAATTCTTAATTGGTTACTTTAGATTAGCCTCTCAGCCAACTCTTGTTAATGTGAAATGATAACCTTGAACTGTGTTCATGGTTTAAGTATAATCCAAAGACCCGCATGAAGTGCACAGGGACAAAGTGAGAAATTATTTTGCACTTGTATGAGGTCAGAATCAGGCTTATTCTGACAACCTGATCACAGGATCACAGCAATCCAGCTGGTTTTGGGCCTTATCAAATATCAGATTAAGAGTCTGTGGGTGTGCCAGTCATCTGAAAATAGGTCTTACCAGCCCAATTCTGCTACTTTTAGCCATGGAGCTATTACCTGATTTCTTGTGCAATCTTATTTAAACATGAGTAGAGGTGGAAGAGGTGAGTTCTATGTTTCTTAGAAAACTTGAGATGACGTGAATGGAACAAATTAGTGGTTCAGCAATTATAAAAATCGGAGGTAATCAGGGAAAATTGAAGTGGTCCTGGTCAATACAATTGCCCTGTTTATTTTCAGCTCAAACTAAATGCCTATGCCTGTTGTCTGTCCTAGACCGAGACAGAAGAGAAATTATTTAAAATTATAGATTCCTTTTAATCTGATCTATAATGTAACGATTCTCAGGCTGGCTCCAAGTGTTCTGGGCTAGAAACAGATTGCGGATTGCGCCAGGGCGTTCATCGGAGCATGTGTACAGGGCAGTACATGCAGGACGGAAAGGGCCTGCTACAGCAGTCAGTAAACTTTATATTATCCTAAAAGTATAACAAGTTGGTTTAACTATTTTTCATGTCTTTTTTTTTTTTTTGATTAATCATTAATATTCAGTTAATATAGCAGTGAGCAGAATGTACCCACAGGTCTATCCATAAAGGAAGTAATTTACTGCCTGCTTTACAACAGTGTTGTGTAAACACTTGAGTTGCATTGAGTACTGCATTTCTGTGGGAGTAGTGGCACATTCAGGTGAGCAAACACAACACTTTAGAGAAAACCAAGCACTTTTTGGTCCAGCCTCAGATTACACTGAAACCAGCCTGCAACAATGTAAAAATAAATCAATGTTGCTAATGAAAAAGATTGAGAAAGTGAAAATTATCCCTGCTCTTTAAAATTCAATGTTTGTGTTAGTTCTACAGCACTTCTGCTCCGTGCAGCTTCATTATAGCATTTGAGAGACCCTGGTCTTACTCCAAACGCTCATGGGTTTCATTCAGTCAGGGTCAGGCCCAGGATGGGTACTTGAACTGAAACGGTAGAAAAGAAGTCCAAGGGACCGCCAATTACTTCCCAGCATCAGGGTGGTTTCTTACAAATGCCTTAAAATACTCTTCAAAGTTAGAAGTATTCATAAATAAAAAATTCTACAACCCCTGTCTTGTCCTGTTACAACTACCTCTGTATGAGAAGCAGATCTAGATTCCTCTATTGTTGATCCCTCAAATCACAGATCAGGTTTCAAATGTTATTATTCAATTGTTTCTTTCTTGACAGATGTAACACTGCTTCTCACAGTGCAGTTTCACTACTGAACAGTAAATGGAACTGACCCAGATGAAGACTGAGATGTGCAAGGCCCTCCTTGGATTTGTGAGATTCCCATGGCTTAAGGTGCATATCTAAACTGTCTCTGGGACCCAGTGGCAAGGCATGTTGTAGCTCATCGTGAGGCTACTGACTTCAGCCTTGCTGGCATTCTCCAGGATTCAGTGAAATTACAAGACTTGTTTAACCCTGTGCATATCCTTTAAAAGTCTTGCTGAACTAAAGCCTGAATAAAGCCCAGGCCCAGCAGGCATTCCTGTGTATACTCAAGGATAATAGTTGACTAATGAGTTCAAGGAGGGCTGATGGACAACCCATAGTGACTGTGATCTTCAGTACAGCTAATTTACATCCTTAACATTTTTAGAATTTCAGTATGGTGTCTGTACATCAGAAGTCACCGTGGCATACGTACTGCCCTGTTTTCTTGCAGACACAGGAGCTTCGAATTCTTACTCTCAACCCTCCGACATTCCAACGCAATTCCTTTCCTTAATGAGCATGCACCCAAAATGACCTCGTGTTCCCTTCTGCAAAATGGTGCACTGTTTCCCTGAATGCTGGAGCTCAGATTTTCAGGACAAAAGTTGCAATTATTTTTCTGTGCAGCGAGATTTGCAACAAGATTGCCTTTGCAAACATATTTTTGGCCTCTCATTAGGCCGAAAAGAATTTGGTCAGCCTGGTAAGAAATCTTTTGCATAGGGCAAATTAATTTTATTTAAGCATCCCATTATATTAGTCTTTTAAAAGAGTCTTCTGAATGCAAAGGCAGATACCTCTCCTCAGTCTGCCCTTCCCTGTGCATTACAAATTGTTTATCAACGAGGCAGGTAGAATCTGACTTCATGCAATTGATCAAGACATTGTGTTAACAACTGTAATATAAAATTAGCTCCTTTCATGACTATAGCATCATTCCCAAACTTCTCTCCATCCCATGCTGTTCCTTATTGGTTACAGGTTCATTCTTTGTCATCCTGGAGTCTCAGAAAACTCTGAGCAGTGCACTACAGTGCTGACCAAGGCACTGATAAGGCAGAAGCTGGATCTATCTAATCATTAAGCACTACTCAGTCTTCTTCCCCCCTGAGTAGATGAGATTCAGTGAGCACAAAACCTCACTGACATTCCTTGATGATGTCTTTGACTTGTGGTGGTGGCAAAACTGCTTGTCCCAGTAACCTACAATTACTACATTTACGTGATAAAACCCACACAAATCACCATCTTCACTAACAACACAGTTTCACTATTTTAATGTTGTCGAACTACTTGCACTACTTACTTACTTTTGGCACAGGTTCTGATTTAACTCCCAGTTAAGTCAATGAGAGCTTAGAGAATCCTTCCCTTTGCTTCAGTGATAGGGGATAAGCCCAGCACTCAAGGTTTATTCTCCAAATATTAGCAGAAATGCTCTGCTTATCAGGCAGTTGATACTGTTAGCTCAAAGGCAGTAAAATCTTTGCATCCAAATATAAGCTTTTGTTAGATCTTAGTTGACAGATGGATTTATAAGTTGATAACACAACCTTGAATTTCTTCTTAAACTTTGTTAAATTGAAGCGTTTGGGAAGTGTGGATCTTTCCGAAACAGTTCCTTGAGGAACAATACTGAAATTGTGATGCCAGTGAACCTTGACGTTCCAATCATTGTAAACAGTCTTTAAATTAAGACTATTATAAAACTGGAACCTAGTTTTATTTTTGTTTGGATAAAACAACTGAAGACAGATGGACAAGGACAGATATGAGGCAGATCTACACTAAACCTGCCAACTTGACTTTCTGCTCCCTCCTAAACTTTTTCCCCAGTAAAGACAACTTAGCAGTGGGCTCTATAAAAGATTCCATGAACCTTTATGCGCTGAGGGCATGTCCTCAAGCACAGTGAAATTCCTGAAAAGACTCTCATAGGCTACAATGGACTTGTAATCAAGCTCTGAATGCGAGCATCAAGAGATTCCCCAATTTAATTTTCTAGGTATGATCAACAGTGGTGGAATTGCCCAGCTTTGTGAAATGTGTACAGTTTTACAGTATGCTGTTGTATGTGGCTCGAGAGAGGTCCCGATGCGACAGCTTGGGAACCCTCATAGAATAGCACATGTTAATTCCTGAGTGAACAGCTTTTTGGAAGTAGATTTTCTTTAAAGGAATTAATGAGCAGCAGCTGTTGGGAAGAATGCATTTCTCTTTCTTTCAACAGTGCTTCATATGTAGAATAAACACATATAACTTGTGCCTGTACAAGAATGAAATGCTTCTAAATATGTGTACAAAAGACATATAGCCAGGATTGTTCTTCAGACATTACAAAGCACTGCCAGGCAGACAGTAGCATAATCTTTAGTTTAAACAATTCAGTACTCCTGGGAATAACTTTTAAGCCACACCATAAATAGCTTCTGAAACCCTACAACAGGAGATGGACAAACAGAAACCGCTTCTGCAAAGCTTAGCTATTGCACTCCACTTGCCAGAAGTGTAGGCTAAGTCAGGAAATGGTGTGAGCTAAACCATTCAAAGTGCAACTAACTGATATTTTACTATAGCTGCTAGCAGACAAGAAGTGTAGAATGTCCTTCCCTGTCTGTGTGCTTAGTGTGTGATAGACCTATGACCTGGCAGAAACTGCCCAGGAGTCTTCTGGCTCAGGCTCCAGATTAACATGGATCTTGCCTGCGCAGACAAAATCCCGTGGGCGATGAACGGCTTACACAAATGACTATTTCAGGGCCATGCCAATACACTGTTGCTTTTCCAACCTGTATTGCTCCCAGAAGATGCTGAGAGCACCTTTTCTACTGGCTGTAGAAAACTGGGGATTTTGGACACCCAGCTCCATGTGGCTTGATTTCTACATTCTCCTGAGAGTTACATCCAAGAACTTCAGGGATGATGACTCCTGTAAGACTTAAGGAAGGCAATTTGCACACCTTGTTCAGTCCCATGCTACATTTGCCAAGCCAATAGCTGCACCTTTCTTGAAGTGCTGTCTTAGCTGAACAGAGTTTAGTGAACTGGAGAAAACTTCCACACTCACGTAACAATACTGGCAATTGGATCTTGACACTACTTACTGTGGAGCTCTTTGACCGCATGAAGCGGCAGTCTGCTCTTTCACCCTTCCCAGTGGAGTTTTCTGACCCTCCTCGCACATGTGCACCAATGTACCCACCAGGCCTGCTGGAATTTTGAGGGACTGCAGCTGCCAAAAAACTATATCCCACCCATCATCACACAATGTCTCTACAAATGGAGCATGAAAGTCACACATGGCTTTTATGGGCGAGGTGTTCTGGAGGCTATTTTTGAATGGCACTGAGTCCTGGTAACATTTAGCCCATTTGTTAAATGTTTACAGAGCACTCGTTTATGCAAAAACCAAAAAATTCTGCAGTGACCATTGGACTCTGTGCCGTCTTGTCATGGAGGACTGGGGATGTGAGGATGCTCCTATCTAGAGCCCCAAATCAGCAAAGCTGAATTAAGGTACTTTAAGGTCTTTAAAAGGGCAACAAAGCTGGTGAAGGGTCTGCAACACAAGTCCTATGAGGAACGGCTGAGGGAGCCAGGGTTGTTCAGCCTGGAGAAGATGAGGCTCAGGGGAGACCTCATCATTCTCTACAACTGCCTGAAAGGAGGTTGCAGACAGGTGAAGGTTGGTCTCTTCTCTCAGGTAACAAGTGACAGAAGAAGATATAATCTTCAACTATGCCAGAGGAGGTTTAGGATGGACATTAGGAGGAATCTCTTCACAGAAGGGGTGATTAGACATTGGAATGGGCTGCCCAGGGAGGCTGGTGTCACCATCCTGGAGGTGTGTAAGGAAAGGCTCAGTGCCACGGTCTAGTTGACAGGGTGGTTTTGGGTCATAGACTGGACTCCATGATGAGACATCTCTTCCAACTTAGTTGATTCTGTAAAGGTAGTCTGTGCACATACAGATGGACACAGCCTGGCTGTTCGCTGGTGTCGGGGTTACCAAGGTGCCGCAGCACACCAACAGTCAGACCAACACCTAAGGCAGCTGCGCCTGCTGTCGCTGCTCCCTCGCACTCCCATCAGGCTCATACCTGAGCCCAGCTGCCCCAGAGACAGGGACAAGTGACTGCCGATGTTCTCTCCCTCTGCAGGTCTGGCTAAGGACGAACGGCCTGAGATACGCCTCTGACTCCCCGCCTGCACGGCCCTGCCAATCCCACCCCGGGGCGCTGCTCCCCTCCCCAGCAGC
>VXBT01011148.1:324500-334800 GCA_013400235.1 Oriolus oriolus
GCCCGCCCCTCCCCTCGGCGCAGGTCACCCACGCCCCGAGCGGCCGCCTGGGCGCGGTCCCGGCCCGCGGGAGAAGCCCTGGGCCAGGGTGTGGCACCCTCGGGGCCCTTGGTGCCTGGTTTTGTCACTTTGTCCTCCCTCAAGGATTCGGTGACTCTTCCTGCAGGTCTTAGCTCATTCCTCCCTTCAAAGCGTGCGCTCCACCTTCCTCTACAGCAGCCGAGGGGAGCCGGTGCCGCGCCATCGTGAAAAACCCAAACCTGTCCTGGCAGCCGTGTCATGTGTGTGCTTTTAAAACAGCATCTGTTTGAGACCTGAGACTGCCTGTTCCCAGTGAAGGAAGTGGGCTGATAAAGCTTATCGCCTTGGCCCGAGCTCTTCCATCTCTCCTGCATTAGTCTGAGCCCTGGTGTCACCGGAGAAGGCTGCAGAGATAGTGCGGGGCCAGGCCCTTTCTGGGTAAGATGCCGCTGGGAAGACACAGGCCTGCCCTGCCTGGGGCTCACGGCTCGGGCCTCTCCGTCCTATACAGACCATGAATGCATGAACCCATTTCCACCAACGGAGGAACCTAAGGTGGGATTTTCTTTGTATCGCCTTTCCGGCTGGGAAAGATGGGGATTCATCACAAGGAGGTGAGGAGAGGAGAACTGTGAAAACTGACATGACTCAAAATGAAAGCAAATAGGCTCCTATTTGAAGATGTGAGCCTTTTTAAAAAAAAACATATGATAAGGAAAATGTTAAAATACACCAAGTTCCTGACTATACTCAAGCTTGCACAGGCTGTAAGTGCAGTGGATCCCTTCAAAGATGTGTTCCTACTTGCTTAAGCTGTGCTGGTTTTGTGGAAATGCTCCCAACATACGTGTTTTCAGTCTGCACTGTGCAAGTGCACCTGTTCTCACCCTACTGCTTGCACATAGTCCTTTGCTACTGTCTGATAAGGTATCTGCTATAGGATCACCAGGTTTGTTTTTTTGTGCGTGGTTTTCTGGGGTTTCTTTTTTTTTGGTGTTTTTTTTTTCCTTTTTTTTTTGTGAGACCTTGGCAAGATAATAAAGAACACTCATATGCTATTAGGGAAGATACCTTGCAGAGTATCTTTTATTTATATATATATATATATTTATATATATATATGTATATATGTTTTCATACAGCTGAATTATCTAAATAGGAAGTTTATTCTCTTTTGTTAGTTGCCACTGGATTCAAGAAGAGGTATTTACTGAAATGCTTAGTGTAACAGCTGGGGGAGAAGAGTGATCATCAAATGAAATTATGGGGTAGCAGGTTCAAAAGAAGGTTCCTCTTCAAATCTTGGAACTCACTGCTACAGGATGTCAGGAAGCAGTTCAAAAAGCAATTAAGCACGATCATGGAAGAAAAATCTGTGCAGGGATGTTCAACAAAACCACCTCTGATTCAGGAACTCTTTGAGGTGCAAATCCTCATCCTGCGGAAGCATTTTGAGGAGCAGCCTCCCCTGTGCTCATGCAGTCATTAGGCAGCTACTGTTGGCTGCTCTGGAGATAGTCCTGGACTGGACTTGAAGTGCTGCTGTTGTGACCCAGCACAGTCATCCCTACATTTAACTGTTATTTCATTCAACGTGGGTTTTTTTCAAAATCTTTAATAATTTGTAGACAACAATTCTTGCAGTAAATTTTTGTGACACAGAAATGCTCTCTCTTTGTGCTCTGTACCTCTCTTGTTCTTTCCTGCCTGTTACTTTGATTGAGGGATGGAAGGTTGCTTTGCTGCGTGTTTGTGTAATACCACATTATCGAGCTGAGCACTGGTCTGTGCCTGTATTTCCTAGTTAATTATTTGATCTAAATAAATATTAATAATCTGTATTTCTGAAGGTGACCACAAGACAAAAGGTTTGCTGCTTGTTTAAACACTCCAAGTGTCTTGGGGTGATTTTATGATAGTACTGTATTCCCCTGTCGTCTTCTTTGTGCCCAGGAATGGGTCCCGCAGCTTTAAGCTGGGCCCAAGGAAAACGGGGCAAGGGGGGGAAGCCGGGTGAATTCTTCAGGGCAGTTTGTCTCCAAGGACTCACACTCCCCTGTATTGCTCGGCTCTGCTTGCAGTGGGAGAGACTAAATTCCTGCTTTTAGCTAGCCTGTTAGCTGAGGCAAGAAATTTTCCCAGGACTGCATACCGGCAGAGCGAAATCCTCCCGTAACTACTTCTTCTTCCAGAACTGTTCTGCCCAGCTGTGATCCGAGAACCAGATCATCGGACCCCGTGGACCAGCAGGGAGATGTGGGGATGCCACATCCTAGCCTCGGACCTCGGGAGGGGCCGAGCCAGCTACAGAGGGAACTCTAAATCCACCAGCTTTCTCCGCATTGAGGAGGTTTAATATCTAACGTTATTCATTTTTTTCCTGTGCTTTGTGGCACTTTGTTTGTTAAATAAATAGTTTTCTTCACTTTCCTCCAAGAAATTCCTTCCGTGTCGGTGGGGGAGGGAGTGCTGAAACCTGTCTTCTGTGGAGGAAACGTTCCTTCCAGAGCGTTTCCCCCCTAAAATTGTCTCAAACCGAGACACGAGGTAAGAAACTGTGGAGCTCCAGTCCTCATTTGCTGGCAGAATGAGACAGATGGGCCATTTGAGAAAGTGATTAAAATACCAGCAATACCTGCCCAAACAGTTACAAATTCCACACTCCACATCTGCAAGGGCTTGTATTTATTATCCAGGGCACAGGACCAGACTTTGTGAACCTGCTGACACGGAAGGGTGAGAGCAAGGATGAGGTGCCAGCGTAGCAGAACTGGCATGGGGGGGCTGAGTGGTGCCAGCCCCCACCTCTGCCCTGAGCTGCCTGAGGCTGGCTGGGGGCCCAGAGGGAGCTCCTGTTCCAGCCTTGCTGCTGGAAGGAGATGGGTTGCCACATACACTTTCTGTCAAAGAGTCAGTTGGGCATTGTTTGCGGGGGTTTTTTTCCAAAAACAAGACAAATTTCAGTGCTCAGGAGTGGAAGTGCCCTGAGATCACATGGAGAAAAGGAGCATGATCATCCCATTGTATTGAACAATATTCAGCACAGGTCTTCTGAAAAAGATTCCTTTCCTGTCAAGGCTGGTGAACCACTACACACTCTCATGTGCTTTTTTAAACATAGTGGAAATCCAGTGTATCAGTCATAAGGCAGGGAGCAATAACCTGAGGGAAGGCCATTTCCCTAAGGTGAAGTGAAAAGAGGACCTGTTGCTGCTGCGAAGTATCCTTGCCATATGGATTGGATTTTATAGCAGCGTACGGCTCTTGGGTTGGAGGCAGAACTTCCCACGTGTACAAGGATCCAGCTGAGGATGGATGTGGGTAACCCAGCAAAAGCCAAACAGTAGAGCCGTTGTTCTTGCTGTTTGTCTCACCTATGTTCCCATTGCTTTGCTGATTTGTGGGTGACCAGAGAGACGCTGCATACACATGGGATGGGAGACAGCAGCTACTTACAGAGATTGACCATAGAAGCCCGCCCTGCTGCAAAGTCATGTTTCTTTTACATGACTGCCATCTTTGTTGCTGAAAACCAGGCAGATTGTGGCTTTAGCAGCCCCTCAGAGGGAGCTGTTTCGTAAGGATGAGTAGTTCTTCAGTAGCTGCTTAAACATGAAACTACCTTGGGCTCTGATGCTTTGTACAGCGCTTTTCCCCAGAAGTGAATTAGCATATACTGTAAATGAAGACAGTAAAACTGAACTTATTCTTCGGTTGGTGGGCACGGGCCTGGAAGGGATGGAATAGGTCACTGAGCTCAGTCCCATGGAACCAGGAGCAGGGACTGGGCTTCAGCCCAAAAAAGGGGCTGCAGAACAATTATTCCACCTGCCCCACACTCAACATGCATTTATACCACATTGGCGGCACGCCCATAGACGCCTTCTCTACTTCCCAGTAACTTTTTAATGAACCTCAGACTGCTAGTAGGTGTCCAAAAGTCCCAAGTCTGAAGTCACATGGGAAGAATGGAGAGGTCAGGGGCGCTGGCACTGTGTCCCTGTGGTTGACAGGTTTTCCAGTCTCAAGTCCCACGCTGCTGTGGCACCTATTAACTCATGCAAAGTTCTCAGAGTAATAGGGAAGAGCTCTCCTGACTCCTGTGAGTTTCAGCTCCTGAACAAGATGTGGCTTGGATTCCCTTTTAGTTTTCCTTCAGCTCATCCAGTCCATTCCCACAGGTGCTGGCACAGCCCTGTACTGTCTACAAGGCCAGGCAGCTCCTGCAGCCCAGGCACAGGGTGTAGGCATGTTCCCATGGAGCAGTTCTTCAGCACAACTTTTGTAGGACCTGCAAGTCATCCATGGCTGGGATGGCAGGAGATCTTGTGTCTCAATAGCATTTGGAGGGCAGCAGTGTTTCCTTGGAGTGGGGCAGGAGCTGAGACTCTTTGGAAGAGGAAATCTTTGATAAATTGTCTAAAGGTACAGAGATGGTGCCACACAGGCATAAGGAAAGAAAAAAAGTAAATTAATATGTTTTTTTAATTTTCAAAGAGAAAGACTTGTCTTTATTCACTAGTATGTCTTCAGACAGTGCTGATTTACAGACACATATATAACATTTTCATTCAGTCTGTGTTTTTCACAAACCAGAACTAGACAGTGCCTGTCATTTGGGCAGTTATACACGTGAAAATACATTAATTTGTGTTTGTAATTTTTACATTTTAGTGAATGATACTTTCGCTCTTCATTTGGTGTGTCAAGCTAACATTGAAGGGAAATTGTAATTCAAAATTCAGAAAACTACAGTTTTTAAGGTGTTTGTTGGAAATAATCTGGGCATACTTACCAAAACAATATGTTTATTATGAATCAATGTTTATTAAACAAAGGTAATATACTGGATTTGTGAATTCCAATATCAGTGAACAGTTTGTTTGCAAACCCCATGTTCTTAAGATTTTTTAATTTAGAAGATTTTTATACCTGAAACAGGAAAATACATTTCTCAGCTATTTCACTTATGTTCACCTAGAATTACATGTGACCTCGGTGGAAGAGGCAGGCTGTGGACAAGCCCAGAACTAGTGACACTGCCAGCCCGCTCTGTCTCTGCAACCCTCTGCCACAAACCCACCGCTGTCCCCAAGAAGCCCCTCTAGCGTTCTGGTCCCATGTCCATCCTTGGCATTGCATGGAGCAAGGACATGTGAGGCTTTCTGTAGGCACCTATGGTGTGTCCTGTGTAAGAACCTCAAGGGCTGCTCTGGCAAATCCTAATGCTTGTGGTTTTGGCTTTGCCACATCAGTAAAATACCCTTCAGAAGGAGTGTATGCGCTGGGAAGGGTGGAGGTGTTTAGGAGTTGAGATCAGAGGTGTCCAGCAGTGGATCCTTGGGCAGGACAAGTGTGGTTCCCAGGGTTGGAGTGGCCTCACAGGATGAGCAGTGGGTTGTGCAGGCACAGAATCTGCCAGGGGACCTCAGGCACCAGCACCGTGCTGTATGAAGAAGGATGTTGGCAGAGGTGGCTCCCCAGCCCCATGGAGAGCGTGGGCTCATGGGGTTCAGGTAAACCCATGCTGGAGCTTTCTCTTCTTCCTTAACCTTGGGCCATATGAGGGTTTTGGTGGGCAGCTTGCAAGGTTGGCCGCCCTGGAGTAACCTCACTTGTCCAGCCTCAGGACATTCACTTGCCTCTGCTCCCCAGCAGAGACCCCAGGGCCAGCTGTCACCTGTCAGGCACAGCTCTTGTACCCTTTAGTACCCCCCGGCTCCCTGCCCATACACCAGCCTGTCCCTGCTGCACGTTTCCAGCACTGCTTTGTGCAAGGGTTTTGGGGCAAGTGGAAGGAAATGCAGCAGAACCTGCCCAACCACTGATCTGTCTACTAGCAAGATGCCCTCTCTGGGTCAGTGCAGTGCGATTTTATTGGCATAGGAGCCTGTCTGGCTCCTAAGTAAATTCTGTTGCTATTGCTATCTTTAAGTTGGAGCAAACTTAAATAATTCCCACTCAGCCAAAGGAATGTGACTGCCGGGCTGACTGCAGAGCACAGTCGTGTCCTTCCACCAAGAGTCACTTGCAAAAGGTGTCTTGGGAATGGCCATTATAATATTTTTCTTTTAAACTTGGGTACACCTTATCCATGTGAAGAAATATTTTTCATCAAATAAGCTTTCCTGGTGCCCATGCTGCTGTTATCATTAAACAAATATTTTGTTTAGGGGGTATGGAAACAGATTTATGAGGTTTTTTATCAAACACAACCATTAGCTGTTGACAAAAGAGCACAGATTGCACCATATTTTACAGTTAAGAGAATTGGCTCTCCTGTTCTAATGTATTCTGCAAATTTATTGCAAGGTAATTTTTACAGTGTAGTAATATTTTTATGCCACTTTTTTTTTCTTAAGTGCAGATTTTGAAGTGTAGGCATGATTTACAGGCTTGGATGTATTTGTAAATTCTAGTGAAGTAAAAATGGCACTCTCATGTGAATGATGCTGCAGGAAAAATACCTACATCTAAGTTCTCACGTAACTATCCACAAGTGCCCTCTGCCCATATTACAGCAGGTAGAGGGTGAAATCCCAAGCAACATTAGTTAAAACACCTTAGGCTGACCTTGGGTGTCTCTTGACAATTTTCATGGCATAAAAATCCAAACAAACTCTTCACATTCTACTTTAAAACAAAAAGAGTGATATGAAGTCAGGAGCCTGTCTTTCTAGATATAACCAAATGTGCTTTCTTTTCCCTACTTGTGCGTTGTTCATATCACTTCAGGTAGGTGAGGACAGGGACTTTCTGAACAACACTTGAAATGTTATTTGAAGATTAGCAGTGATGTACAAACTTTGGAATTTCTCTTTAGTGTGTTCTTGACCTTTCATAAACCAATATTACTGGATTATTGCAACGGATATAATTCATTAATTTTTCTTGCAACAATTTAAGAATAAAAATAATGTCAGAGACAATTTAAATACAACAATACAACACCCTCTAACTAAATTTTCCAACCAATAAAACGCAAAGCAGAAATGGCAGAAATTAAAACCACTTTTCCCTTGGACAATTTCTAAAACAAATATTAAAGTCAGCATTCAGTTGCTTGAATCGTTTTGCAAATATCCACAGCAATCCCCCTAGTGATGCTAAGTCCCTTGTAAAGATACAAGAGGACATGCAGTAATGAGTAATCCCTAAAACTGACATTTAATATTCCACTAAAGACACTAAAATATTTACAATTCTCACATGCCACACCTTAATGTCCTTTTTATTTATTTTAAACCAGATGAAATCAGCCTAACAAGACTGATTTATATGAAGTCATGATAGGAGTCTCCATTCTCATGGGAACAAAACTGTTGTAAAGTCCTGGTCCTACTGACCTCAACACCTAAACCAAATTTTCACTGCCAGCCTTTGACTCCTGTCTTGCGTGTCACCAAAAGAAACAGGGCACTTGTTCTCAAATACTAACAGGTGGGCGGGGTGAGCATGGGAGATTCTAGTTTCAGAGAGATGACATCTATTTGGATACTTTTAGGAATTAATGATAAATGAAAAATATAGCACAATATGTTGAATTACTGTGATGTAAACCCCAGAGTTTACAGAGGAATATTTCGTCTTTAAAACATGTCTGTGATATGCCAGCCTAGTTTTGACCTCAAACCATCTGACTACAGACACTCAGTTTAACACATTCAAATCTGCTGACCCTCAAACCACTGAGTGGATTTGTTGGTGGTTACATCTCATTACTTTTGATTTTCAGCCACCCACAGGGAGGGTGACACCTTCCAAGGGAGCTTTTCCATGTAAGCAAGAGCCGCCCTGATTATCACTGGGTAGTTCTAGCCCAGGATGGATGGAAGGCAGGACCTGCCTTTGAAGCCACAAATGTAAGTGGTCCAGTGAGGTCCAGTGGACCCTTTTGAAGGTATGGGGTGTGGGTCAGCTCCTTGATTGTGTCATTCCTGATACTCTGTTCTCAGACTGGGATCTACCCTGACAGGGCAGCACATGTGGCGGACAACACCCTAAAGACCTTTAGGAACAGTAGCCTTTGCTCCAGTGCCTGCTGAGGTGCCTGTGTGAGGCTCTGGCAGGGCACAAGAGGCAGATGTGACAATAGCTTTCCTGTTAGTCATTTCTCAGCTCCCTGTCAGTCCCCAGGGCCATCCTAGCTGGGTTGGTCTGCTCCAGCTGCCCTGGGCAAGGGGGAGAGGGTGGCTGCTGGCATACCCTTAACATCAGCCACATCCATCTCCATGAGTGTCTCTCTACAGATGATCCTAATCCTCTGTTGCCCACTAGAACCATTTTGGTACAAGTCCAAAGGTAGAATTTTATTACCATTTCAGTTTTCAGGTTTTTGATTTTTACCTTAAGCTATGGAAGGTGTGTTTTTTGGTACCTTGCCAGGTTGCAGCAGTAAGCCTGACACCGGTCTCCTGGTCACTCCCACAGCTGTACATTTAGGGAAGCCTGGTCCCTAAGCCTATGTCCATCCAGTCTGGAGAGATTCTGGAGAAAAATATTACACAACCTGAAACGTGTGATAAGCAGGAACGATGCCAGGAAGGGCTTTACATGGAATAAGCGCTGCATGACAAATGCTAAAGTAATGTCTGCAATGTCAACCACCCGTGGCCATGGTGCAGACTGTGGGCAATAAATATGTGGGTGTGCAAGCCTGCCTTTGAGGGAAGGCTTTAATCACAGGTAAAGGTGCTTTGCTTAGTGTTATCAGTGACATCTGGTGGTAATAGACAGTAAAGTAATTTCAAATCTTTTTAAAGGTTGTATATGAATTTAAATAGCTCATCCCAAATGAAGTATTTTACAAGGATGTATTTCCCAGAATGTATTTCTGTCTGACAAAACCATATGGTGACCATGCTCCATGCCAGGAGCAAACACTAAGCAGGTCTATATATATAGCATGGGATTTTTTTGGTGGTGGGAAACACTGGAACCAAGGAAACCACCAAAATATTTAGTGTGCCTGAAAAGCAGTTGATAAACACCTGTTCTTTGTTACTGTTAGCAACATATAGCCTTGTAAGCACTCCAGATCTCCCAGCCCTTCCAAATCAATGAACATGGCAACAATTCAGCTGGTGCAGGTGGGAGACCAGGGTCAGCTAAGGCAGAGAGAATCATGAGTACTGCTGGCAGCTAAGTGGTGAATGGGTTGGAGTGAGACACCACAAGCCCTCCCACAGCCCCTGTGGTGACTGCCAGGGAGAAGTTGAGCCCTCCCTGGACCCTATTTCTGTGTTCCCAGTCGCTTCTTGGGCTGGACACATTTTACAGAAGGGAGCATTTCTCAACACTGTCGTTCTTAGCTGAAAGCAGCAGAACCAGTGCACATGGAGACATATCTTAATTTTGCGCTTAACACCACGGTATAAATTGAAGACTTTTTTGTTTCAATACCTTCTATGAGGAGAAGTTCCTTTCTGATTTTTCCCCAGTTTTGTATCAGAAGCTTGTTTCATACAGGAGACTTGTTTTGACATTGGCTGGGGAACTGCACCTCTCCTTTTCATATTTGCAGGTCATGTGTAGTCCTCTTTCTTCTATGGTAAAAAATGGAGAGAGTTGTCTGTCCAGAAAAGCACCTTCTCACTCCCTGTGTGCACCTCACTTGCTGCACTTCTGAATGCAGCTCTGTAAAGCAAAACTGCAGGATTTTGCTGTGATTTTTAGACCTGACAATTCAGTAAGGTAAACATCCAGTAAATGAACAGTAAAATGAAACAATACCCAAAACTCAAAGCCCAGCTAAAAACATAACCAGACATCTGGGCATGCTGTAATGTCATGTTCTCTGTAATGTGTTCTGCTCTTTTGAAAATGGTTCTTGAGAGGACGTTTCACACCACAGATTTCTGAAGCCAGCATTGAAACCTTCAAGTTTCATCTCACCTTGAAGAGCAAACAGTTCTTGAAGCAGTTAACTTTGATAAGGCAAGTGCAAAAAAGGACATAGATAGGATATCAGCTATGCTGAGAATGTGTCTTTCTTTTCATAGCCTGTTCTTCCTGAGAAGCAGTGACTAAATAAAGACCTCTGGAACTGTTTGGCTGAGAGAATTATCCTCTCTTTCGAGCCTTCCAGAAGGATCCTTGAAGTCTCAGCACATCTGTAGCAAAATGTGCTTGAATCAGATGTTTAACATTTGGATTCAATTCTGTTTTGTGAGTGTTGTAATTTTGAACTTCTAGAAGGTGTTCCAGTAGAGAAACACATCATTAACATATTCATTAACATGAACTGTCAGCAGCTCTCTGTGTTTCCACAGATATATTC
>VXBT01011149.1:7359-41533 GCA_013400235.1 Oriolus oriolus
GACAGGGCTGTGCCCAGCATCTCCTCACAGACAGACGGACAGACAGGGCTGTGCCCAGCGTCTTCTTACAGACAGACAAATGGACAGGGCTGTGCCCAGCATCCCCGCACAGACAGACGGACAGGGCTGTGCCCAGCATCCCCGCACAGACAGCCACGGCGGTGTGTGGCTGCCCTCCCCGCACAGACAGACAGACAGACAGACAGACATGACGGTAGGATGGGCAGTGCTCACCCAGCACTCTCAGACAGACAGACAGGGAGGTTGGATGGGCAGAGCAATGCCCATCCGTCTCTCCCAGGCAGACAGACAGATAGACAGACAGACAGACAGACGGACAGACAGCTGTGGCCCAGCAGCCCATGCAGGAGAGAGCTGCTCCGGCTGGGGCCGCCCTGGTGAGCAGAGCTGGGGGCAGCCCAGGTGGGGCCGGGCTAATCCCCAGGCAGACAGACAGACAGACAGACAGACGGGGCTGTGCCCCCTCACCCCGCCCGGCGAGGGGATGCCCCACGAAATCCCAGGCAGACCAGGTGGAGCATGGCTAATCCTTGGCAGAGCCGGGCAGTGCCCGGTGCGGGCGGGCAGGGCTGGCCGGGCAGGGCCGCGCTGTGTCCCAGGAACGCCCGGCCGTGCCCCGCTGGACGCCGGACAAACAGCCCGAGCACCACCAGCCGGGGCTCTGCTGGGAGAGGGAGGGCCAGACCCGGTCCCACAGGTGGAAAGGAGTAAACGGGTGTGTGAGCATCCCAGTGGGGGATTTTCTACCTGTGAAAAAACATATCGATGCGATTTCCTTGCCTGTACAGGCAGGGAGAGGCAGAGCAGTAGGGGCCAGGCTGGCTGTGGCCTTTAGGAACTACCCTGACATCCGCAATCGGAGATAAAAAGAAAGTTCCTGCTGGTTCCCTTCCAGACAAATGAGCCTGGCCGGGTCTCTTTGCTCTTTAGCAGCATCAGCCCACCCTCTGCACCTGATTTCTTGCAGGAGCCTTTCATCTCCCTCCCCTGCCTGCTCCCGGAGCCTCGGCTGCTCTGCCTGCGGGCTTAATGGTACGGGAGGATGCGAGTTCCCCGGGACGGGGCTGTGCCCACCCCCTCCCTGCCATCACCGCCCGCCGGAGCGCTGCTCTTCCCGCAGCTCCTGCGCCTCCTCGGAAGGCTGACCGCGAAGGGATTTTTGACGGGAGGAGAGGAATTTCCGGGGCTTTCGGATTCCTGTCTGGAGACAGCCGTGTCACCTCACCAGGGCTGTCACCTCATTTCCCTAAAGGCTGTCCCTGCAAAGGGGACGTTAGTAACACACGGGTTTGTGCCTGTGTCTGAAAAGCAGGAATGCGAACCAGATGCAGCGGGTCTGCTTTCTGTGTTTGTTTTCCTGCTGTTGGTGCAGGTAAATCTGATATCAACAGGTTGCTGAGGAGGAAAAAACCCCTCCTTTCGTGTGCGCTCACTGATTAACACTGAGGTGAAGTCCTTTGGTGGGAGGTTTCGTGGGAAAAGAAATGCCTTCTGGGTGGAATTCTGGCTGTTTCTCCGCTGTGTACTGTCCCCACACACTGTTGTGACACAGGGCTCAGATCAGTTGCCTGCACGAGGTTGCCAGGAGCATCCAAGATGCCCTCAAGTCCCTGAGACGCTTACCCCAGAGGACTTGCAGGAGATCCATGCCCCCCTGGCTCAGCAGCTGGAGGCCAGCAGGGACACCCAGAGACATCTCAGGTGACACTGGACACCTGTATTTAGGCAACAAAGCCACGTTCACTGTCTGAGCTACTCCAGCCTGTGATGATCAGTTCTTCAGCTCCTTTCTGGTGCAAGGTGACACCTCTGTTACAGCTTTTTGCACCCACAGGTGAAACGCAGGAGCCTGTAGGTAACGCAACCCTGCCCCGTGTGTTCTCCTGTGCTCACTGTCCATCTCTCAGTGCCAGGTTTAGGTAGACCAGCAATGATGTGGCAGCTTGATTGATGTGGCAAGAGAAGTCTGAGTTCAGGAGGTGCTGACAACCCAATCAGTGAGAGCAAAATCCTTCTGAGGACTCTTGGCTCGGTCATCCAAAGTGTATTCCTGCTGGTTGGTGTCTGCCTAGGGAGTGTTTCGGATGTATGAGTGTGTAAGGATGAGATCTGGTGAATATCCTCCAAACCCTGAGGTTCTTCTCTTCCTGTGTGCAAACCCAGGGCCATCAGGATGAGGTGCAGATAAGATAATAGATAAAATAGATAAAATACAGTGCTGGTTGATTTGCAGCTTGCTATGCCAGGGATGGGTAAGGGGGGCTGGCTGCAGGTGTTCATTTGAGGGGGAGGTCCAGGACCAAAGGTCTGGCCCATCTTTTTGCGGCAGTTCTCTGGGATCCATGGCTCGTGCAAAGGCAATATTCTGGGAGAAGTGAAAGGGCTGAAACTGCTACTTCAGCCCTGCCTGTGGCTGGGAGGAGGAGGAGCAGGATGGAGCAGTGACAGAGCTGGCGTGTGTGAGAGGGTGTGTACACAGGAGGATGGAGTTGGAGAGGTTCAGATTGGACATCAGGAGGAACTTCTCCATGGAAGGGGTTGTTAAGCACTGGAAAGGGCCACCCAAGGAGCTGGTGGAATCCCCATCCCTGCAGGTGTCCAAGGAACAACCGGATGTGGCACTCGGTGCTCTGGGCTGGGTGACAGTGTGGTGAAAGTCACATGTTGGGCTCAATGGCCTTGGGGGTCTTTGTGAACCTCAGTGATTCTGTGGTTATTTTCAGTTCACCAGTTCATGCTCTTATCTCTGGTGAAATGGAGGAAGGCGGCAGCTTTAGCCCCATTTTGGTTCTTGCAGGACTTTCTAGCCCTGGCGTATTTTTCTTGTATCATACTTTGCTTTTGGGCTAGCTGTCAGATTTTGGACCACTACTCCAGATTTCCTGCCTGTGCATGGAGCTGGGAGTAGGCTCCTATGACTTCACAATTAGGACATTTGCTGTGATTTACTCTATAGAGTCCATAAATCCATGTACTCGACATCAGATGGGAAATTTGGAATACTCTGCAGTATGTCTTCATGTAACGCAGACAGTCACAGGCTGTGTCAGCAATTTAAATATTTTATTGAAACGCAACTTTCCAACATTTTTTGACATGAGCGTTATCAAGAAATGCAAATGACAATATAATAGTATAACAATATAATTGCTCAATTCCCCTTAACTCACAGCAGTTCTTTTCTGAAGGAGCACTACAAAAGGAAAAAGGTCAATTCCTTTCATGTAACTGAGGACTTTTAAACCTTTTTAAAGTGCGTTTTTAATAAAATATTTTATTTTCATGCTATCCTCCTGCACTGTAGATAGTTTCAGCCTCTGTGCTCGGATTAATTGTTACAGGAGTTATTATATAAAGCCTATTAGATAAAAAAAGAACTAATATAAACACCACTGGCTGTATTTTGCCCTGCCCTTGCCATCCAGAAAAGCTTCCCAGTGGCTGATGTATTAATTATTATTGATGAAACACAGAACTTTTAACACTCCAGATTTTCTGTGTGCACTAAGATCACAAGTCCAAGTCCATTTATTAAAGTAAATAGAAATCCAAGGTGTTTCTCAAGCAGACAAGCTAATTTTAAAGCCCAAGTAGGCCTTTATTTTGAAGAAGAAATACTTCTGAGAAAAAAAAATCCCATGAATATGCTTTTTTTGTGGCACCAAGCCTTGGAAGTTTGTATATTTTTTTACTTCAAATGTGACCATTTTTGTCAAACCTGCGCATTACTCAAAATCTGGAAAGAAAAATCAGCCTGGAAGGGAAATGGCAAAATGGTTTTGAGGAATGCAGTTGGAGACCTTAGAAAAATGCAGACAAGAACATTATGGATTGGGAGAAAAGGTTTCACCAATAATCAGGTATTTATGGTGGATCCAGTAAGAGAAGTTCATGCTGAATGAAAATCTAGTTATTACTCTGTATACTATTTAATACTTCAATTATCACTAATTATGAATTTAATCTGGCACTGGAACATCCTGCCAGAACTCTCACCACACCTGATGGCACAGGGATGTTTTATCTCCAGTTTTCAGGGGAGAACTCTCCCATTAAGTGAAGGTCAAGCAACGAGCTTTAGGGAGGACTGGTGTGGTTCCTCCACCCCTTTCACACACTCACACTGACATCCCTTTCTCAGGCTTCAAAATCCAATGAAATAACACCCACAGCATCTTCCAGAGGAGGAATTTCAAACAACACTTCTACAGTCCTGGACAAAGCACCATTTACGTGGTTTAGAGACAAATGGACAACTCCACATGATATCCCAGAGTGCTAAATTTCGCTGAGGTTTAACCAAAGGATGTGTAAAAACTCATGTGGCTGCACATCTGAGGCAGATCAGGAGTGCAAAGGTACTTGTTCCAGAAGCCAGCCTCACACACGTTGCCAAGAGCTGCTTTTGCAGGCACGGTGGGATTTTGGGGATTGTCCTGTGCAGGGCCAGGAGCTGAACTCGATGATCCTTGTGGGTCCCTTCCAGCTCAGGATATTCCATGATTCTGTGATGAGCCTGGACTTTGAGGGAGCTCTGCTACACATCCAGACCATGCAGCTTCAATTGGCTTAATTTGGCTGCTTGCCTTAATTAGGACCTCACTGGGAACCAAACTGCAAATTTATACCCTGGGAATTTTTCTGGGTGGAGGAATATTGAGAGATCTGCCCAGATTTGTTCCTGAGGATAACTGAGCATCCTCCTGCATTAGCACCTGGCACACAGGACAACCAGGATATCTTGGGTTATGTGAATTAAGAGCTTTGGGTGTTTCCTCCTTTCACTGAAATATTTTCTTCTTCTTTTTGTGCGCCAAAATCATCAACGTCCCTGTGGGGAAAGCGGGAAAGGGCCTGGCTGTTGGTTTCTCAGGGAATATGGCAGCAGTGGCTGCGGAAGTGGCACTGGATGTGCCTTCCCCTTAGAGACAGTTTTTGCCCATGTGTGTGGCTTGGGAGAGGAAATGCAAGACCAGATTCCAAATTTGTTAAAACCAACACAAATATTGCAGCATGGATCATGTAATTCCATTTGTTTGTCCCAAAGGAATACTTATAAACCCATCAAGTTTCAGCTGGTATTTTAATTATTCTGTGTTTCCTCACTCTTGTGGTAAAAGCAGCTTTCATGCTTCCCTTCCCTTTTTTTCCCCCCCCCCTTTAAGGCAGCAAACCCTCACTACTGAATCCTTATAAAGACCTTAAACCACCTGGGAATGGTTCTCACTTACAAAATCCTCCTCATGTGATGCCCCTGTGTGGTCACCTGGCTGACAGCTGGCATTTCCCTTCCTGACGCACACAACTTTAGCCTGAAATTCTTCACAAACTCTTGTTTGGATATTTCTTAGAAATTTCATCCAGTACCAACCCATTCATCTGCTCTAGACCTGAGTTTCCAACTTTTTCTTCTCTGGAGTTGATGTAGAAGGGACTTGTCTGGCTGATGGAAAGGTTGGTGCATTAATCCTAAATCCTTTGGTGGGGTTTTCAGCACCTTACACATGGAGCTGGGGGGAAAATGTGTTTTCCTTTTGGTGACTGAAGCAGAAAACTGTCAGGGTAAAAATGGACTATACAGAGCTGAAAACAGACTTTATTTTTTTTTTCAGATTTTACAGGTAATCTAAAACCCCTTGGAAATGTGATTTTGATTCAGTCACAGACATTGTGCTTAGCTGACATGAAGTATTTTATTTTTAGGCTATTTAACTCATTTTAAAACTCTAGTTTATTTTTTGTAGGAAAGTGCTGTAATAATTTAAAAAGGTCAATTTAGAAGAAGTAAAAAAACCCCAACTGAACTAAAACACCCCACACACAAACTACTGGCATTTTTGAAAGCAAGACTTCCTTAGCAGAACATCCACAGGAAGGAAGACTTTCTTATTTCCCAAATTTCCGCCATACTCACAAATAGTTTTGAGTGGCATGACACTCCAATTTTCAGTGAACTTACCCTCTATCAAGAAACAAAATAATAGCTTCATTCTCCCCACATGCTGTGACATCCCTTAATTCCTTAATTGCTTTAATATGAGCAGGTTTGGGTTGTGTTTATACCAAATTTTCAAAAAAATGTGGAGTATCGTGCAAGTCTGATTGTTTCACTGGTGGGGAGTGGGTGAAGGAGGGGGGAGCAGGTGTGTGTAAAACACCTCATCCCTGCTCAGAGCTCAGCATCCATCCCAGCATCCCTGAGATCACCACCACCTGCAGCTGTGCTGCTGACAGTGCAGGGAAGGAGATGTTTGCCTTCCCCAGTGTGAACAGGCAAAGCATTTTTTGGGGAAAAAAATAAATCAGGAGATACTTTGATTAACTAAATATTCATAGAAACACAGCTCTGTTGAACGTCAGGCAGGTTTTTGCTAAGGCGGCATCCCGAGGCTCATCCTTAAATCCACAGGTACATCCCTTTCGGTCATCCTTCTGTGTGGGGGAGAGAATTTCCACTTGCCTTGTGCGGCACGAATTTCCACTTCAGAAATTTGGAAATGGTGGTTTGGGGGCAGCAGAACGCACGGGGAAGCACGGGCAAGCGGAGGCTCCCAGCAGCGGGCTCTGGGGAGGGAGATTCACGTCCCGTCAAAGGCAAACGTAACTGAGACAAGGACAGAGCGACCCAGACAGTCCCTCAGCCCTTTTCCCGCGTGACAGAGCCAGGGGCGACTCCGATGTGATCCATGAGGCCGCCTGTTCCACTTGCCAGGGAGCCAGATGCTGCTGCTTGGAAAACCCTTGTCCACAGCTTGCTGCTGGGCTCCTGTGATTGCTGTCCAAGGAGCGGTGGCGTGGCATGCTGGGATGACTGGGATCCCAGCATCCCACCATCATCACCCCTCCTGATAAATTAAACCGATAAAACCAGAAATAAAACCATCAAATAGAGATTTTATGCCTCCCCTTGTTGTAATTAAGCATCCTAAGAGCACAAAAACCCCCCATTATAATAGAACAGAAAAAAATATTGCTAAATGGTAAGAGTGGAAGCCACCCTCCACAAACCCCAAAACCTCTGGGTTTGTTCCTCTGATGGCTGAACATCGAGATGAAACAAATCTTTTCTTTCTGTTGACAGCAGTTAGGACATGTGTAGCCATCTAATTAATCAGTTAATGTAATAAACCCATCCTCAGGTTGTGATGGCTCTAATGGGTGAGTGAGAGCCTCTGCTCCTCACACTCCACACTGGGAGTATCTCCAGTGTTTTAACTTGCTGGAAAATGTTTTCAGAATAGTTCGACCTTGTGCATCCTTGACTAGAATTCTCTGATTTCAGCTCGTGTGAAGTGACTTTTTGGCACCGTTGGGATTCTGGATGAGATCTGGCACCACAAAGTTGAGTTTGAGTGCAAATTTAACAACTCTTTCAAAGCAAAACTTTGGCTCTGTTTGGAAGGGGTTGCCTTGGGCACACCAGGTCCAATTTTGCTGCAGCTGTGGAGCAGAGCTGCTCCTTCGAGCACACAGCCAAGACAGGTGGATCAGGCTCTAGATGCCCACAACTGCTCTTCCATCACCTCCCATGTCATTTTTCCAGCTATGGAGAGCTTGGCTACTCCTGTGGCTGACACATCTTGCCTTGCTCAGTCCTGGTTCTATTTTTAAGTTGAGCTGTACTTGCTGGGTGCTTGAAGAAAAAAAGAAAAGGAAGGGAAAGGGAAAAGGAAAGGGAAAAGGAAAGGGAAAAGGAAAGGAAAAAAAAATCCAGTTTGCTTGTGAGTGAGACAAGCTTAATTCCACTTAAAACCATTTACAAGACAGAATTGAAACTGAACCACAACATAAGGAAAATTACTGCACTCATTAGATTTGCTGTTGTTAGGCTGCTACCTGCACACTCAGCCCAGCAGCTTTCTAAGCAATCAAGTGTTGTCTGATTTGAAATAAAATCCAGGATCCTTCTCTGTCATTATTTCCACTGGGTTTGGTAGTTTTCAGCTCTGACTGTGCATTTTGAAGTGCTGAACTCATGGAAATGGCCAATGTTGAGCCCGACCTTGCTTATCTCCATGCTGTAGACTAAGAGGAAAAAGGGGAGGAGAATAAAACTCCAGCTGGCTTAGGAGGATTTGGAGCTTTTGAATGGAAGGAAGTGGTGAAACTTCCAGTGTTTTCATCTGGAACAAGTGCAGAGGTAGCTGTAAGAGAAGGCAACGTTCATTTTTCAACTCTCTGCTTTGTAGGCAGTGAGTGCTCCTTGTCAGGCTGATTTCTTTGGTATGTCAAGGTCTGTTCCCTGGGTTGTGACTTTTTTTGGGGGGGTCTCCTAAGCCAGGCTGGACTGAGAAACTGCCTGGATTTATGGTGTTGTATTACACCAACACCCCTTTAAGTTTTATTTTTGTGGCAGGTTTCAGTACCTCATACCCCTGGTTAGCGAGGCAAACCCGTGAAGGACGGGAGCTGTGACCTGGAGGGGGAACGTTGCACAAGGCACAGCTTTTCCATTCATATTTATTTATGTTCAGATGTGGGGCAGGAGTGCTACATTTAAAAGGAAATGGTTTGTGCTTTTAATAAGGCTCTTCACTTACAGCTATTCTGATCTAACTCTTGCATTACCCACTGCTTTTTTCCTTACAGTGTTGTGGCTTTATGGTCTGCTGGCTCACAGACGTGCATCTTTTTCATTACGTAAAAACCCTGATTGCTTTACAGCAATATTTCTGCAGATGCAAAATGAATGTTATTTCCATTTGCCTTTATATTCCTATATGTAAAATACAAAAGCTTTGCTGTTATTAATTTAATATGGAGAGCCTCTTAAAATGGCCCAAGCATCATCTGTTTTATTAGTGCCTGCTTGATAAAGCTTCCACATCCTACAGTTAGTTTGCTTCTGAGGATAAGACTTCACAATATGCACTGAGATTTTGATAAAATCTCATCAAAGCCTGCTAAAAGATCCTTATCTATTTTGATTGGCTTGATTACATTGATTAATGAAACACTGGAGGATTTTATGTGATGGGATTAAATAATGCAATTAGTTTTAATAATTTTTCTAAAAAATAGAATTAGGTGGGAACAAAAGGGAAAAAAGAGAGCAATGTTCTGCGTACTGTGTTCACGATAAGTCGTAATTCTTTGCTTTACCCCTTGGAACAGTGGCATTTCACAGACCTCAGATGCAGGAATGCTCAGGAGGAAATAGCAGTGAACAGGTTAATACTGAAGTGAATCTTAACTGACCAGGCTGGGTCTCGTGCCAGTGTGAGGAGGGAGTTGTTGGCACCCTGAAGGCGATGTTTTCCTGCATTGGCCTCCTCCTCATTCATCTCTGGTTGTTTAGAGCAGAAAGGGGGTTCTGGATGAGAAGAAAACATGTATAATTTTAGTGGGTCAAGAACACTCATGAACTTTCAGCAAAAACCTGAGGTTCTGTGTAGAGGACCTATAAGGCAGCTGGAGAGGGACTTTGGGCGATGGCATGGAGTGACAGGACAAAGAGGAATGGCTTCACACTGCCAGAGGGCAGGAATGGATGGGATATTGTGGGATATCGGGAAGAAATTCTTCCCTGTGAGGGTGGGGAGGCCCTGGCACAGGGTGCCCAGAGAAGCTGTGGCTGCCCCATCCCTGGAAGTGTCCAAGGCCAGGTTGGACAGGACTTGGAGCAACCTGGGATAGCGGAAGGTGTCCCTGCCCCTGGCAGGGGGGTTGGAATGGGACAATCCTAAAGGTGCATTCCATGATTCCATGAGAGTGGATGGTAACTCCCCAGCCACGCCAGTGTTTGCACAGACTCACTTTGTTATCAAGGCAATGTGAAACAGTTCAGCCCCATGTTGCCCATGACAGCCAGTCCTTAGTTCCCAGTGCAAGGAATAGGGAGAGGAAGTGACAATTTAGAAAATATCCTTATAATGTCCTGTCTGAGGACAGTGCCCAACTCCTCTGCATTCACTGTGCTGGAGATCGAGAGCTGGTCTGAATTCCTCATCATTGCCTGGAACTTAAATATTGCTGAAGGTGTTTAGGGAATAGAATCTCGTAATGGTTTAGGTTAGAAAAGCCCTTTAGGATCTCTGAGTCTAACCATTGCCCCAGCTCTGCCAAGGCCACCACTGACCCATGTCCCCACATGCACACCTCCTTCATAAATCCCTCCAGGGATGGGGACTCTGCCACTGCCTGGGGCAGCCTGTGCCAATGATTGACAACCCTTCCAGTGAAGAAATTTTTCCTAATGTCCAATCTAAACCTCCCCTGGCACAACCTGAGTGGATTTCCTCTCATCCTGTCCCTGTTCCCTGGGAGCAGAGCCTGACCCCCCCTGGCTGCCCCCTCCAGTCAGGGAGTTGTGCAGAGCCACAAGGTCCCCCCTGAGCCTCCTTTGCTCCAGGCTGAGCCCTTTTCCCACTCCCTCAGTCACTCCTGCTGCTCCAGACCCTTCCCCAGCTCTGTTCCCTTCTCTGGACACCCTCCAGTCCCTCAATGTCCTTCTTGCAAGTGGCCCAAAACTGCCCAGAGGGTTGGAGGTGCCTCAGCAGTGCCAGCACAGGGGACAATCCCTGCCCTGGTCCCTCTGGCCACGCTGTTGCTGACACAAGCCAGGACAACCCCAAGCATCAGCACAGGAGGTGTAACCAGGGCTCCCCTTCCTTCGTTCCTCATTTCCCGGGCTGTACAGCAGCTGGGCTGACGTCCACCTGGTGTTTAAGGGTTCGGAGCTATCAAACTGCCTTTTGTGATCGGTCCTGGAGATCTCAGAGTGGCAACACAAATGCAGAGTGTCACTGCTGGAGTTTGAGGTCTTACCGGCGTCTCCCACACCTAGAATATCAATCCTAATTGCCATTTATTTTTCTTCTCATCTAGCTGTATCTCTATATCTTGTTTACTGTCACTCCGCACTAAGCTGTTACTTCAAAGCATTTGCCTTGAATAATCACAATCAGTAAACTGCATAACAGCTTTGTTAAATACGCTGCCTCTTCCCTCACAGTGTCATTCCTGGGAAGAAAAGACAAGCAGGAGCTGTGTGTGTTGGTTCCAGATCTGATTTCAGAGATAGCAGGCAGCTGAAGTGTGTAAGCTCAGGGTTTAGAGAAGTTTGGGAGTACATTTTTTTTTTATTTGGGGTGGCCTTTGTTCAGAAGTAAGTCCTGAGTGAATCAGTTCCTAAATTCTGGCATGAGGAGACATGTAAAACCCCCACAAGCCCTAAATAGGAGGGTGAAAATGATGTAGAATTTCTTTTCATAAGCAAAAGTTATCTTAGCACGTGAAAAATTTGCTCTGTGCTGCAAAACCCACCACTTGCAGACTGCTAGAACAGGCTGCAAACAGACTCTGCAAGTGTCATCCCTTTAGGGCTGTCAACGAAGAAAAATATTCATCCCCTGAGGCTCTGCCACGGAGCAAATATATTAACTAGCAAAAATAAATCATATTCTTCCTAATAAAATATTCAATTGCTTGTTTGTTCTAACAAATACAAGAAATGGAGATTTAATCCAGGAAAACAAGACTTTACATCAGACCACAAGGTATTCTTGGCTAGAAGTCTGCTAATATGCTTGAATAATTCTGGTAATAGTAAAACTGAGCCATCCAGAGAGGGCAGCTCTTAGGCTGATTTAGAGTCATAGCATTTGGGGAGACAAAGAAATAGCCAAATTAGCTCCTCAAAATTATAATTTATGAAAGTTTTGTTAATGTCTCATCTTGGAGCCTGATAGAGACGCGTTTCAGGTTTCTGCTCTGTTCATTTGTTTGTTTGGAAAAGCAGACATGGTAATAAATTGCTAAATAATCAAAGTAAAGAGGAGACTCAGCCTGGCTGGGAGTTCTCCTGATGATTGCTGTCTAGGAGAGCAATTTCCCTCCTTCCACATATCAGTGCTTCACATTTTCCTCATCACACAGAATTCCTTTCATCCAGACAGGCAAACACGGACTCTCAGACTGGTAATTGGCACACACAGATATGAACTCCCTCTGTCTTTCCCCCACAAACCCCAATCCCCATGCCTTCCCCCTGCCAAACCCTGCATTGTTCCAACCCCTTGCTCAAACAGACTGGAAAGCCTCCCCCAAAGTTTTCATGAATAACATTGCAATTTTTGGAACCAGTCCAGAGCCAGTTTGAAGATAATAGGAACACTGAGTACTAAATAACACACTGACAGAAGACATGACACCATGCTGGCAGAAGACATGTGTGCATGACTTTTGTAGTAACCAGGGCACTCATGGCTTGGGAGTCAGAGAACAGCAAAGGAAACTATTGGAAAAAAGGGCAATTTTTAATATCTTATGATTTTAGCTGGAGAAGATCATGTGTGATACAAGAGAGAGTTGGTGCCCTTTTCAAAAAGCCTCTGTGCAGAAGCTGGAGCTGGGTCTCCTGGTGATTTGATATTCAGAAGTCATGTGGAGATGCCTGGTATAGATATTGGATAGGAAATTCTGCTAAAAGGATCAGCTCTGAAAATTACCAATGATGAATGGTGGATGAAGGCAATTGAAAGGCTTCAGAGTTATCACATGGTAGAAAGAAAACCTGACCATTTCCGTACCTCAAGTTATTTAGAATGTCTTATTTTCACCTATTTGCTAGTCTTTAATCTATAGTCCATGTTCTTCTGCATGTCCCACTTCATAGCTAGAGAATATCCAAGCCATCTTCCAGTGTGTTAGCCCATCTGGAATTTCAAGTTTCCTGAGGGGAAAAAAAAGACTTAGCCACAGTGTTTTCTGTAAACTGTGACTCAACTCAGAAACACTCAAGAGGAATGCAGGACTTTAGAGCAAGCCCTTCCCAAAGCTGATGTATTTTAGATACTTTCATCAGGTACTGCACTCAGACTAAGGAGCACAGCCGGAGGCAGTGGCAGGTCAGGGATTGAGGTTGTGTTCTTGAATTATGGCCTAGTCAGTGATTACTCAGTGTTATGTCTTCATAGGTAGGAGTTAAACAAGGGGGGAAAAAAAGGAAAAATACCTGAAAGTTGTGGACTGTCAGTTCTTCTCCTATAGGAAAAACCCTAGGACTGTGGCCAGGCGTGAAGCTGGGCATTGCACAAATACTCGGATGGGTCTGGAAGGCTTTTCACGTTCTAGGCCCAGACTTGCTTCCCCAAGGGAAGGGCCTTGTTTTTAAACATCCCCAACTCCCAAACTCTGCACACTCCTCCAGGAGATGTGCCTTGTGATGTCCACCAGCTGATGGTGCCAACTGGGCTGTGACGGGGTGGGCCATGAGGAAGGATCGTGTCCCGCTGCGTGTCCCTTTGCTGTGACGGTGAGGGGGCCGAGGAGAGAGAACACTTCACCGTGGTATGGAGCTGCTTTATCTTTTATTGCTTGAACAGGATCAAGCACTTTCACTTCTACAGGAGATTATTTCTGTTTGAAGCCTTAACCATACACTGTAACGCTTGGATATAAAAAGGGCACGGAAGGCAAAGCATGGAGGAATTAAATTATACATTATATATGCATGCTACAGAATGAACCTTGCGTGAGCCCCATGTTAGCTGTGAATATCTGTTCCACTTCATGAGAGCCCTTTCCTCTATTTATCACTATTTTCTAGTGATATCAGTGGGTGTTTGTGCACACTGTCTGGAAGAGGACTGAATTCTGCTGCAGTTTTCTCAGGCAAAACCCCCAGCCAAGAGCAAAGGCCTGATGACAGTCAAGAAATGTCTTTATTCACAAGCACTCTTTACAGGTGATTGCTTACGTATTAGAGATGCAAATGAGGGGTTTGTTTCAAATGAGGTAAATCTAAGATTAAACTCCCATCGAAGAGTAAATGTTCCCTTTACCTTTCATGTGTAGTAGCTTGAAAGAGCCTACACAACAATAAATTGCATTACAGAAGCTCCCACTGACACAACCATATGTTAGCAGTCTCTGTTTTGAAGGGTTGCAGCTCGGTTGTAAGAATTTGCTGTGGGCTGAAATTTGGCAGTCTCTGCTGGGTAGTTAGCTTTTAAAATGGAGCTACAAATGCATCCCAGTTCCTCACGAGTCCTCCCTAAAAGGGCAGAGTAGGAGAGGGCAAAGCAGGTTGAATATGAGCTTAGGGCTTACACAGCTGAAAGCCGCCACTGACGTGGGGAAATGAAAATGTGTGTGGTGGTAACACCCAGTCTGAGCACCTCTGCCATTCCGGAAAATGTTAAAAAATGAGCTGTAAACCACAACGAGGGGAGGAGCTGCCTTCTGGCACTGTGGCCTCAGCAGGTTGCAGCTCCTGAGGCTGTGGGAAGACGATGACCTGTGGTATTCGGGAACATGATCAGCTTGCAATGAGAGCCCCGTGAAAAGGGGAGGGGGGGAAGAGAGGAAGGCTCGAAGTTGAGGAGCAGACAGTGGTTGATTTTTGTTGGGGTTTTTTTTCCATAAGTCCTGAGTCATGCTGCCTTCCCAATCTCAGTTCTGTGTTAAAATGGACAGACTTCCCATCAGAAGCAGGTCCCGTGGCTGCCCAGCTGCGCTGGGCGTCCACACGGGAAGGAAGGATGGGGTAGAAGTTTGTAATAAAACTGCTTAAAAAGACAGGAGTGAGGAACATCAACATCTGTCTTCACGGCATTTATATTCATTATGGGGTTTTACCGTCTTTTTAGGTGACTGGGCTGTTGCTGATTTGAGGTGAGGGAAGTTCAGCCCCTTCACAAAATACACTGGGCTCCATGGGACAGGATGAATGTTCCCATCTGCACAGTGGGAATCTGTGCCTGCTTTTAGTCCAGCTGGATGTACTTACCAAATCATGGAAGATGGGGCTTGAAGGGAGGTCAGGGTGCTCCTACTCCACCCTACTTACAGATCATAGAATCCTAGAAGGTTTTAGTTGGAAGGGATATTAAAGACCATCTAATTCCAAGTCCCTTGTCATGGGGCACCTTCCACTATCCCAGGCTGCTCCAAGCCCCCTCCAACCTGGCCTTGAACACTTCCAGGGATGGGTCAACCACAGCTTCTCTGGGCAACCTGTGCCAGGGCGTCCCCACCCTCACAGGGAAGAATTCCATCCTAATATCCCATCTGAACCCACTCTCTGTCAGTTTAAAGCCATTCCTCCTTGTCCTATCAATCAGTTTTGAACTTAATCGATGCTCTGGCAGGTATGGGTGAATGTCTGGCAGGAAGGCTTTTCTCTTGACAACCTTCTAAAGATATCAGTTATCTTGGTCTTGTTTCTGCTTTTGGTCCTGAAAATCAGATTACTTGGTGTCATTTGGATATTCCTAGCTGGAAGATTGTAAAAACCTCACAAATCTTGAGGCATGTGACCAAAGCAGCAAATTTTCTTCACATAGAGTCCCAATAGACCACTTCAAACAAGGAACTGGAGAAAGATGTCTGTAAAATGTGTTTCAGGCCCTGGATAGGCTGACTTATCCTGTGGATGTGCTCCTTCCTGGCTGCTGACTTCTCAGAGGACGCAGAGAGACTCTTGTGCGTCCTGCTTGGACAGCTAAAACTGGGTCGAATGGGTCAAAGCATGAGCAAGTCTTGTGAATCCATCTGGGAAGGCTGTACAGAGACACGAGCTGAACCTTTTGTGGCTGCCTTTGCCACAAACCCTGCTCTTCTCTGCTGAGCAGTCTCCTGAGTTGCTTTACAGGGACGATCCAATGTGTTGTATGAAAAGTAAAGAAATTAAATAGCAAGTGTTCCACTTGACCAAAAGGTCAAAGTCTCGGCGATTAAAACGCTTTGTTATTTTAAGATCAGGGAATGTCACATAACCATTATATATAAATGGCAAAGCTCTTGTGTGTGCTGACTGCTGAAGAGCCGTGCTCACTCTGTCCTTGGGGGTGCCAGATGAATCCTCTTTCCTGAAGCAGTTCCCACATCCTACAAATAGTTCCACATGGATGGCAGGCAAAGCAAAGCAACCCGTACAGCCAGAGAGATTCAATACACTTTGTAGTGACGCCTAAAAGGCCAGCCTGGAAACAGAGACCAGACAGGGGTAAGGGAATAAAGGTGGATATTTATTGGAAAGGCCTCAGAGGCACACCCTGGGCAGGCCAAAGGCTACACCTGAGATGGACGACAAGTCTCGAGTTCTTCACACTTTTATAGGTTTGGTCCATTTGCAGATCAGCATAAATTGGCCAATTAAACTTTAGCTAATGATGGAACTGCCCCTCAGCTCGCCCCCCTTCTCAAGGTGCTGGGTTACACATTTTGGGCCTGGGACGGGCTGGGTGTCCTTGCAGAGCAGGCCTGGAGAGGCTTTGTTGTGTCTGTGTGAGCATGAGAGAGCAGCAGCTGACAGGCTGCAAGGCAGTTCAGAGTCACACACTGGGATTACCGAGAATACAGAATTTGGAAAATATAAAAGCTAAAACCTAAGGCATCAGAAAAATCAGAGAATGGTTTGGGCTGGAAGGGACCTTAAAGAGCATCCAGTTCCAACCTCATGCCCTGGTCAGGGACACCAGCCACAGCTTCCCCTTTCCAGTTCTATGTGTGCAATGCTCTGATTCTTGCATTGCTGTTCCTCGAGTGTTCCGGTGCTGTTTTCTCTTCTGATTCCCTCTAAGTTAAAAATAGCAAAGCTGACATAACATATATGGACTTTGTAATGCAAAATTTTTTGTTCTGGAAATGCCCCGCTCCTTGCAAGTGGATGACCAGTGGATGGGGCCATGCAGCTCTAGTGGTTTAGGAGTGGTACTCCCTAATTCTGTGCCCCCACCCTCTAAACCACACCCAGCTCTCTCCCGCTCCCTTTCTCCAGTGCAGCAGGATGGGGAGGAGAACTGGAGACACAAAAACAAAGATCACGGGTTGAGGTAAGAGCAATTTACTGGAAGCAGAAATGAGATAAGAAAACAAGCAGTAACAGCAACAACAATAATGAGAGAGGGTACAAGAAAAGACACGATTCACGTGGAAACCCCTCTGATAATAAACAATACTGGACAGTTCCCTCTGCCACAGAGAGAACCTGTTCTCCTTGGAAGAGAGTCTCTCCCCTGGCCCTGTCAATGACATGAGCTGGAATAAAATAACCTCTGGGTTCTGGCCATGCCCCTCCTATCTACTGCCAAAAATTAACCCTGTCCTGCCCAGAACCAGGAGAACAGCAAACCCAAGAGTGGCTTTGCCTTGATTTTGACTGGACTCTGCAGATCTGCTGAGCGGGGACTGAAATGTCTCTGACCTACACAGTGCTGGGATACAACTGTGAGACATAAATAAATGCCCACAGAAAGCTGGGATGATATACTTAGCTTTTGCTTCTATCTTTCCACATCAGGGAAACAACAGGATGGGATGTCAGTGGATTAATGAAATATTTATTTCATTTGACAGTTTGCAAATATTGTTATACAAGTGGATCGTGCTGCTTTGGACTTCAGGTGGTGTTAGATTTGGCTTTAAATGATGAAGTCCAGGACACTGATGGATGAGAATGAGAAAAGGTCAGGAAGGTCATTTACAGTTAAAATAAATACCTTGAAGTTCAGATAATTCATAATCCTGGCCTTCAAATCCTGCCTGTTATAGAAATGTATTTAACAATAATACTGACCTGAAATAAACTCTTTGAATTAGCTGCTTTTTTCAAGTGTGTCAGACAGAGCTGGAAATTCAGGGAGGATGAGGTCTGAGGACCCAACAAAACAGTCTCTCTCTGCTGGTATCCCCTAACACACCCTGGGATGTCTTCTTTTAATGATAAAATGCTTCTTTTTCAATTCTACATGCATTTCTTCTCCAATGGATTCTTGAAATTGAACTTAATCTTCTGCTGTGAAGAAGATATCAGAAGGGTCAAAGGAAAGAAGAGAGAAATTATATTTTCACATGCATTTTTTTTTTTAATATGAATAAACACGTACAAAGCTTTGTAGCCTGGCCAGAACAGAGCTGTGGGGAGATGCTGAACTCTCCTCCTTTCTCTCTGAATTCCCATCCCACGCTTTATTTTCCCTTCTGCTTAGGGGGAAGAGATGCAAAAAGAGCAATTTGTCCTTTGCATGCTGTTTTGAGAGTTGAGGGAGTGTCTTGACTCGCTCACGAAATGATGAATTATAGATTCATTGAGCAATAGGGCTGGAAGATACCTCCGAGACCTCCAGTGCTGGAAATTGCACCGTCTCACCAGATAATCTGTTCCAGCGTGTCACCATCCATCTGTTAAGCAGAGGATCACAGCATCAGCTTTTGCCTTGGGCCTTCAGTCCTGGGCAGGCCAGGGCTGCTCTCTGCTGAACAGGAGATTGGTGAACCTGCTTTGCTCCTTGCACACAGATTATTTGTATTTTGGCACCTGTGCAGGGCAGAGGCTCCTGGCCAGACCCCTGGTATTCACTGCCGACATAAACAGAGCACAGAAAGTGTATTAGAGAGCCTTCTTCTTCCTCTTCCTCCTCCTCCTCCTCCTTGTGATGGTGCTCAGGAGAGGTGGGTGGGATGTTTCAGTCTGAGGAGGAGCGGCTGAGGGAGCTGGGGGAGCTCAGTCTGGAGAAAAGGAGGCTCAGGGGGGACCTTCTGGCTCTCCACAGCTCCCTGACAGGAGGGTGCAGCCAGGGGAGATTGGGCTCTGCTCCCAGGGAACAGGGACACAATGAGAGGAAACCACCTCAAGCTGTGCCAGGGGAGGTTTAGATTGGATATGAAGGAAAACATCTTCACCAGAAGGGTTGTCCAGCCCTGACACAGCTGCCCAGGGCAGTGGGGGAGTCCCCATCCCTGGAGGGATTTAGAAGCTGTGTGGATGTGGCACTTGGGGACATGGGTCAGTGGTGGCCTTGGCAGTGCTGGTTCAGCAGCTTGACCAGATGACCTGGGAGATCTTTTCCAACCTAAATGATTCCGTGATTCCATTGGCTTTGTCCTCAGTGTCTGAGATGATGCTGCATGAGGAGACAGGACAGGGAACATCAGGAAACCTGTCCCGTGTGCTGTGTCACCTGGTGGGGCAGAAGCTGGCTGGGGCTGGCTCACTTGGAAGGCTGCAGCTGTGGTTTGTGCTCCTTGTTCTCTGGCTGCACCTCGTCACTGGCTCTGAAGGGACACAGATATCCATCTGCTTTATCTAGTGAGGAAATTTATTTGCACCAACCTGCCCACCACGGCATTTCCACAACGGGACTGTTCAGAGCTCTGCAAAAACAGGAAAAAGAGAATTTAACTTCCTTTATCACCTTCTATCCCAATACACAGCGTTATTCCAACACGTTCCACAGAACATGCGAGGCTTATCCCGGCTGCCTCCTCCCCGTGCAGATTGTGCACTATTTATACATTATGCACACATGCTATTTAACGTACTTTTCATTTTTTTAAGAGCAGCCAAAGAATCTTTTGCTAACACAAATCTTATTTTCACATGTGGCTTTGTATAATGAATTTTTCAAAGATTTCCACACCTACTCTAAGTGAAATTATATCTTGAGGAAAGTATAGCTTGATTGTTTATTCTGAACCATATTGAAGCTCCTGCCTTTCCTGTTTTAATCTAAATTGCTCTTTTGAATGTGTTTTATATTAGAATTTGGAAACAGATACAGTTCTTTTATTTTTATTTGTTCTCCTTTTTGTCTATTTTTTTTTTTACACACAAGCTTGAATGCACATATATTATTATGGCTGTCTTTTTGCCATTTACAAAGGAAACGTACACCCTGACAATATCGCGTGCACCAAATCAATGAAATATCCTGTGTTTTCTATTCATTAAGCCCCTAAAGCACTATGCGCAAATTCCCTCACTTTAATTACACACCTCAGGGATGTGCAGGCCAAAAAGGAGGCAGTCAGACAAAAAAGCCTGGTCTCTGCCAAAAGGAAAAAAAAAAAATTACTGGTAAACATTTATTTTCAGCAGGGAAATCTGCTATTAATTCATATAGTGACTTTCCCCAGCTGAAATAATGAGGAAAGCCAAGTGAACCAAATGTTCACAGTGAGCAAACATGAACAGTAGGAAGCCAGCCCATCTTGTATTTACATGTTTATTCCATCAGCCTTTGAAGAACATTTTCACAATTCTTTTTTTTCTGTGTGTGTGTGTGTGTGTGTGTGTGTGGAGTGTCAACGTTTACTCACACTCCTGGGAGGGTGGGGGTGACTCATTAAAGGAGAAAAGAATTGGATCTCGAAAAGGTGCCCAGATTCAACCTGTCCCATCTGGAAGGGGGGGTTAAAATTGTAGTATAATAGAACAATAGAATGGTTTGGGTTGGAAGGGATTTTAGAACCCATCTTGTTCCACCCCCTGCCATGAGCAGGGACACCTTCCGCTATCCCAGGTTGCTCCAAGCCCCATCTAACCTCACCTTGGGCACTTCCAGGGATGGGGCAGCCACAGCTTCTCTGTGCCAGGGCCTCACCATCCTCACAGGGAAGATTCCTTCCCAATATCCCATCTAACCCTGCCCTCTGGCAGTATGAAGCCATTCCCTCTTCTTCTGTCACTCCACGCTCTTGTCCCAAGCCCCTCTCCAGCTCTGTCGTAGCCCATTTGGGTGCTGGAAGGGACTCTCAGGCCTTCATCTTCTGCTGAAATACAGAGGGTGACTCCGAGGATCTCCAAGTCTGAATGTGCCCATCGGAGCTGCAGGAATTTTTGGCCACGCACCAGGCTGGAGGCTTCTGGAGGTGCTGGAGGCACAGGACTTTTTCCCTTACCTATTGAAAATGCTCATGCCTCCAAATATATTCCCTCTCTGCTGTGAGGTCACTCCAGCAACCTTTACTGGGTTCCTCTTGGTAAAAGACTAAACCCAGACCTCACTTACACAAAAAAATGAGCCGTATTTGCCAGTACATGGACTAGACACAAAATGCTGCACACCATGTGTGCTTCAGCTCATCAATACCGACCAGCAAGGCCCCTGTAGCTTTACAAAAGATGTGTGTGATAGCCACAGCCTGTTATAAAAACAAGAAGGAAACAAAATTCATCATTATTTGGACTGCCACCTTCTTCAAGCAGGGAAAATCTTTTCTTTATTGGAGTGTGCTAATAAAGTATCTTCTTGACTTTTGTTCCTCCTGGAAACCCCCAAGTACACCAGGTTATTTTCAACAGCATCTTGTGATATTGTATTCAGGCTGGGCAGAGATCCCTTGGACTGCAAAGGAAGCCAGTTTTGTCTTCATTTTAAATCGCATTTTTTGGTTTCACAGTGGCTCTCGATGGAGCTCTGGGTGCTCTGCACCATGGGCAGAACACTGTGGGGTTTGCAGACTTATGTGGCTGTTTCTCCAGAGCAGGGAGGACAATATTGGCATCCATGAGTTTTATTTAGGAAGGGAGCACGTTCAGATATTTTCAGGACCTGTGATTAGTCATTTGAAAGATAGTAAAGCAACTTAAGCAAATTTCTTCACTTTTTTTTTTCAGCTGTGTGGGTAGGCTCATACAGTGGAGCAGAGAAAGTTTGTGCAAGTTCTTCTACAAAAAACCACGAATATCAGAGAGTATTCTGGGAGATGTAGCTCAGGTGTCAGGTATCCGCAGGTAAAAGTGTCAAAAATCTCTTGCAGGCATTAAAGCAGAGTAAGTTTAACTATGGCTGATGATAAACAAATCTGTTTATGGGTTAGTGCCTATGGAGATCCCGAGTATTAACAGCATTCAATTGAAACGGCACATCTTAAAATGAAACTTTTGGATTTAAATGAAAATCATCAGAAAGGAAAAAACGCATCTGGGCAGAGATGCAGATGGGTAACAGTGTCTCTGGGCTGACACTTCCTTGTGATGGCGTTTGAGATGATAGCAGCCTTTTTCTGCTATTACTGGGAGGTTTTTATCCCTTAACCCCAGTAACTATAAGCTAGCATCACTCCTTGAGTATTGCTTTTTCGGAATTAGCATCTACCAAAGCCCTCCCTAAATAAATTTTTAGCAGATACATCATTTTTGTTAGAGATGAATAAATGAATAAAATGTATGCGCCATCCTTCTCTTTTTCCTATTCTATAAGAAGAAGCAATGCCCTATTAATTTTGACAGACAACTTGGCATTAGCCACTTTAAAATCCAACATGGGATAAAGTTCTGCATTACTAGTCTTTCTACATTTTTTGTCAAGAGATGAGCATTTTGCCAGATTTTTTAATAATACGCCAAGAGCTTTGTCAGTCAGTTTGTTTAGCTCCGCGTGGTTATGCCAGTATTTTTCAGCTCTCCTGCTGTGTGTGCCACTGCCCTTCACTGCTTTTCTAGCTCCTCCCCTGCAATTAGACAAAGTCAACATAGCAGAGTCAGGCTGAGCAGCCCCGAGGTACCTGCAGCTCTCAACCGTCCAGATTCACAGTCCCGACGAACGGGCTTTGCTTATTCACCGCATCACTACCTCAATTAGGACTTTTTATTATATCTCAGCTATTTATCACAGACACAACAGATGGAACAGATAACGCTAAACATGCTTTAAGTCCTCACCTAAGAAGAAGGAGCCAGGGAGGGGGGGAAATTATCCAGAAAGGAACAGGAGAAAATGCATAAGGCAGCTTGCAACCAGGAACCAGTTACCATGCCTACTGAAGCCTGTTCTAAAGAATGTGTTGGCTGACACACAGAACTCAATGAAAAGATGAAAAAAATGTGCAGGCAATACTAGTTTGGCAGGGATGGTGGGGAATCTGAGACAGAGCTGCTGGTATGGAAAGATCTCACTGCATGCAATTTGCAAACATGCCAATTCAATGGCATGTGATAGACACTAGATGGAATTTAAAGGTCTTAGGGTCTTAGAGAGCTGGAATCGCACAAGGAAACTGTGGGTATTAAAAATAGCAGACCTTTTCACCAAACCTTGTGCCTCAGATTTGAATTCAACACTGTTGAGAGAAATCCCTGCCATCTCTTCCAGGCACGCTTGAAAAATTGCCTGGATGTACCTTAATTCTTCTGTATCTTTACATCCCAGTAAACACACAGCACCAGCGCCGCTGCATTTCCAAAGAAATTCCCAGGGTTTCCTTTGTATGTGTGTGTGTGTCTGTGTTTTGAAAGGAAACTGGCTGCCTAACAGGACTTATACTGCAACTTCAGGCAGTTAACTTTCATGGGATTTCCGAATTTTTCCGGGTGGGTGGGGAGAAAGGGCAGTCAGGCTGGGGAAGGGAGAGGAAGAATTATGTGAGGGCTGAATTTTTTGAGGGGGGTGGTGCAGATGGTTGGGCTCAAGTGCTTCACTATGAGTCCACTCTTTCCTCCAAATAAAAATCTATGCAAATTCCTGTGTACCATTTATGAAAGTCCTTTATGTTCTGTAACACTGTTCATCCATTTCTTTTTTTTAAATAGATGTGCGTGCGTGTGTGTGTGTGTGTGTGTGTGTATTATTTTATGGCATGTGATAAGGGTTTGAAAAGTTGGGGCACATAATTGAGACCTTGGAAAAGATTTCTGTAGAAGGGGAGCAGAGTACTCATTTCTCAGTGTCTACTTGGTGGCTTTTTTCAGCCCAGCCAAGATGCTGGCTTGGTCGAGGGCCAACTCCCAATTTCACAGTTTGGATTTAGCACCAATATTTTTGGGAGCCATGGTGGCTGCAGGGGTTCGGGTCAGTCTGTTGCTGAGTAAGAACCATGCCACTCTTTTCAGTTTGTGCTGGATTTGAACTGGTAAAGCCATGTTTGCTTGGCTCTGACTTGGCCCATGTCCATCTGCACTGAAATTTAAGGGCAGATCTTCGGTGTGGATGGATGTTCCTGCTTGACACAAAGCACCTGCAGAATTTCACGTCAGCTCTGCTATCAGATCACATGGTGGGGCAAATTCCTGTGGCAGGAAGCAACCACGTCCTCACTCAGACTCCTGCCATCATCATCCCTGCCCACCTGATGCATTTCCTTACAGGAAGGTTTCTGCCATCCCCTCTGCCCATTGACTCCCTTTCCACAGGAGGAAGGTGAATGTCCCCAGTTAGGAGGAGCTCAGGCTGATGAGGAAAGCACAGCTCACACTTCATAAACACCAAGATATCCGGTTTATGCATTCATCACTGCCATCTTTTGAGCCCTGATTCATGAATCTTTATCCACTTTTCCTTGGCCATAAAAAGGATGTGTGGGTCTCAGAGGCCAAGTGAGAGATATGGTGTCTTCTGGAGATCAGAGGAGGGTGTCAAGCCTTTCCTAACTGGCAGGCATCCCCTCCCAGCCAAGGTGGACAACTGTCCATGCAACAGGACAGCTTTTTTGGATCCCATGTCACTCTTTTTTGCTACAGGCAGCCAAAATGCCTCCTCTGGTTTGAGAATGCCATTGCAAGGCTGTGCTTTGAACTGGTAGGCACAGATGCATGGAAGGACTGTGTCTTAACTTCTAGGCTTAGTGGAATCAAATTTTCATATGCCTCCCATGGATGTGAGACACAAGGTTGTCTATGTGCTTGTAGTTACTGCAAACCTGGTATTCTGAGAAATTTTGTGGGAAAGTATCTTTATGCCTCCGTTAGGTTGGTGTTAGTCACTGGGTGAGTGAGACTCCGCGATATCTGGGTAGAAAGGGAGGCACAGATTTAAAAGGCAGAGGGACAACTGTGTTTGTTTAATCTGTCCTGCTATTTAATGCAGTGCAGAGGATGTCTGTGGGTTAATACGTGTTTGGATTGGAGAATCTCACTTGGAAAAATGTCCAGTCTGGAGACTGAAATCTCCAGCAGTGGAGACTCCACTGCAGCACTTGGCCATTTGTTCTGGTCGTTAATTACATCCCAATCTGAGCAACCTGGCCTAGTAGAAGGTGTCCCTGCCCATGGCAGGGAGTTGGAACAAGATGATCTTTAAGGTCCCTTCCAACCCAAGCCATTCTATGATTCTGTGAATTTCCTCTTTATCTCAATGGACCTTTCCCACTCCAAATCCTAAGCCTGTGGTCCAGTGTCTTTGAGGGCCTTGAGCTATTCAGGAGGAAATTTAGAGATGCTCAAGCAGCTCAATGAGTCTAAATTCAGTTTTTTAGGTACTGGATCCCATTATTCATCTTCCAGCCAGGGTCCTGATGATCCCACATCTTGTCATCTCCAGCACCACCTAGCCAAGGAGCTTCTAATGATCAGTGAAGTAAAAGCCAGTTATTCCAAATTTATTTAGGTGGTTTAGAGGGTCTGTGGAAGTACTTCAGCTGTGTTAATAAACTGTATTTCACAGCCTTCTTCCTCTGCTGGGTTTAAGGCATGAAGCCAGTGTAGGTGGCTCCATACTCCCAGTGTGGACGTGTCACGACTTCAAAATTGGTCTTTCAGCTGAAAACAGCTACAAGATGTGACAAACCTTGACACCTCAAGAAGAGGGGTAGCTGGGTGGTCAAGGGTCTGGTCAAACATGTTATCCCAGTGTGCTGAGGGTTCTGTGGGATGGCTGCCTCCAGCTGGAGAGCAGTGACCCAGCACAGCCCTTTACAGTGTTTGACTGTTTATTGGAGTGCCTCATCTTCTTTAGCTTATTAATTCTTCCCTCATAGCCCACTGTTAGGTAGAAATTGCTTTCTTTTTTACAGATGGGGAATTCCCACCAGGGAAGTTGCAGGCTGTATGCACACTATCTAATTTAGGTGCTAACTTAAGCCCCTGGTGTAGTTATTGGGTAGAAGGAGAGACTTTCAGAGAACCTGAGGGAGGGAGTGCTTCCCCCAGCTGCCAAGCAGCATCACATGCTCCTGTCTTAGGTGATGCCATGATGATTTTTGCTTTTCTTTTATACCCCCTTTAATACACTCTTTTCTATAGCTTTAGATATTCCTTGTGCCTTTAGCTTTCTTTAAGTTCGATAACTCCCCTTAGACCCAGTATTTTGTTAAGTTTAGAGACTAAACATTCTAAAAGCCCAAAGAAACCAAGGTCCTCTCCAGAACTCATCTGTAAACAAAGACAGGCCCATCCAGGGGGGAGGGTCCCTTGGGTGGGGGGTCTCACCCAAGTCCCTCAGTGGGGAGCCTTTGATAGATATGCTAATTTTTCGAAGGCATATAATTGTATACTCATCACATTGTGTGTGGCCATTTCCTTCAGTGGGGACATCGGGGTGCATTTCGATGTGCATTTCATCACACCTAAGGATCCTTAAATAAATACCAAGGTAAAAACCCTTTTTCCCTCCTAACTGTGTGCAGCTCTCTTAATTTTAAGACCAGGAAAAGGCATCATAGGGATCCAGTGAAAAGGACAAATCTTCCCCAGATGTTGCTGATTTTTCCTAGACCACACCAGACAGGACTGGCACGGCCTACACAGAAGTATGTGCCACTTATTTTGAAGCCTGATGGCTATGGATCACACTTCCTTCGGATTTATTTCTTACTAGTTTCAGGAGTGTCTTCTGTGATCCCAAGATGAGACATTTTTTTAGGAGGAATGTCTTCTCTGAAATGCCTAAATCACAGGGTGGGACTACTGATAATGCAGAACATAAATAAAATGCGATACAGTCAATTACAGTCAACAGAAATTTGTCAAGAATAGACGATTTCAAAGCATAGTAACAGTATTTAAAAGAAAATGCTATAATTTGGATATGATATGGCTGGATAACATCACCAAAACCAAATTATCTGTAACCACTGTCAAAGAGCCACCACTGTAATTAACACTTGGACTTGATGATTTTGGAGCTTTTTTCCAACCTTACCAATTCTGGGAAAAGAAGATTGTCCTATGTGGAGGCCTTCAGGAGTTTGCCTTTGTTCTGCCCAATGGAAGAGGGAGTGGTTACAGGTCACACCAGTCTGGGGAGGCTACACCAAAGCAGAGGATCAGAACTAGGAAAGTCTTGGTGAATTTAGAGCAGGGAGCCACGAAGGGAGAGGTGGCAGGAGCTGTCAAACATGTACAAAGCTGCTGTGGGGGGGCTGAGTCTGTCCTCCATGTCCAAGGGGCTGGGGCAAGAAGGAAAGGGCTTTGAGTGAAGCCCTGAGGTTCAGCTTAGAGGTTAAGAAACGCTTCCCATGAGGAGAAACAGAGCAGACTGCCTGGAGGAGCAATGAAGGCTTTTAACTGCACAAACATCAGCCTGAAAAATACAGGTGACCCTGCCCTGGGGCAGAGGAATGGATAGGTGGCTTCTTGATGTCCTTTCCAGCCTTGTTTTTCTGTAGTTTCATCATATATTGCAAGATTATCCGGGTTTTGGATGTGCCTGCACAGAAACCCGCTTCATCCATCCCTTAGATGCACCAGTATTAGTAAGGGAAAGTAAACATAGCTCTTCAAATTCAGCCCGTTGTGCTTAAATGCTGCAAAATTTCATGGCTGAGATGTCAGGAGTTGCCTGTCAGTATTTGGGTGCAGGGGATGGAGGGTGTTGCATGGCCTGTGCCTGTGCCTGGGCACAGTGGTTGGAGTTTGCAGGACTTTATTTTCTTTCTAGTCCACTTCTTGGCTAACCATGAAACACCAGGCCCAGTCAGGTGAAGCCTGGCTCTGTTTTAATCAAGAAATTGTGGCATGAAAAGAAAGATTTTTTTGGGGTGTATTCAATTGTAAGCTTTGATGGAAAGGGATATTTTGATACAAATCAATTTCACTGGCAGTCCTGGGCAGAAAAAAACATCAGTACTAAAGGCAAAATGGTAGCAATTCCCTTTCCTTTTCATGCAAGCCCTGATCCTGCCCCTGGGGATGCTGATGTGGGGAACCAACCCAAGGTGAGAGGTGTGCATCAGATTAGCTCTGGCTAGAAGCAGACCACCTCGGGATAGATACCTCTGGGACATTTTTATTAGCATGAAAATAACCCTACAGGGGTTTTGGTGTCAGGGAAGGGTATGAAACCTCTGTTATACCCCAGGCTGGAGGTGCCCAGAGGCCTCCCAGACCACACATCAGGTGCAAGGGGCCACCAGCAGTTCTGTGCTGAGTAACTGCATGAAGTGTGGCCATGGTGGCACATGGCTGGGAAGGAGGCTCAGTCTCTGGGAGTTTTGGGGCATGTTCAGAAGAGATCAGGTCTTTGGTGCCCATCTTCTTCTCCCTGAACCCAACTATTCACTGTGCCTCACACAACAAGGTGCCTGTGGAGCCAGTGGGACCAGGGCAGTGACAATCCCCCTTTGCTGGGCACTGGTGAGGCTGTACCTCGAATCCTGTGTTTGGATTTTGGCCCCAAAATGGTGCTGGATTGTGTCCAGAGAAGGGAATGGAACTGGGAAGGGTCTGGAGCACCAGGAGGGGCTGAGGGAGCTGGGAAAGGGACTTAGCCTGGAGAAAAGGAGGCTCAGGGGGGACCTTGTGGCTCTGCACAACTCCCTGACAGGAGGGGGCAGCCAGGGGGGGTTGGGCTCTGCTCCCAGGGAACAGGGACAGGACAATGAGAAACGGCCACAAGTTGTGCCAGGGGAGATTTAGATCTGACATTAGGGAAGATTTCTTCAGGGAAAAAGTGGTCAGGCATTGGGACAGGGTGTCCAGGGCACTCCCTGACTGGAGTCACTGTTTCTGGAGGGAGTTAAAAGCTGTGTGGATGTGGCACTTGGGGACAGGGGTTAGTGGTGTGCTTGGCAGTGCTGGGGCCATGGTTGGACTCAATGATCTCAGAGGGCTTTTCCAGTCTCAGAGATTCTATGAACTGCTTGCAGGGCAACGATGTGAACTGAGTTAGGGAGCCAGTCTGGGAATAAACATTGCAGGAACAGTCAGGATTTTGAATCCAGATCCTTAAAAAAACCCCATATGAATGGGGCAACAGAGAAGGAAAGTCACAGGACTTCTTAAATTTGTATAGCCGGACACATGTGACCCTGTGCTAGGGTTTATGGATTGACTGGTTGACTGCTGAGTGCAGAGCCTGCCTGTGCAGTGGTATCTGCCACCAGCCACCACTCTCTGTGTGTCATGGCAGAAAATGTCCCTGGAAATGGACATCTCCTTCCCTCTAACCACCTGGAGGATGTGCAGCCACAAACACTGGCTAGTGTTGTGAGCAGCTCCAAAGTGCCTCAGTCACTGAAGTGAACGTGAACTATGCCATTGACTTCAAAAAGAGCAGGATCAGACCAAAAGCCACCGGCATTAAAAGCAGTTGAAATAAAAAAAACCCCCCCATATATACTTTAGGGAGAGGGTGGTGTCAAGAGGGCATTTTGAGTTAATTTCAGATTTGTTTTTGAGACCACAGCTGGGTGAGAACACTCCTCTGTGGAGAAACTGTACTTAAATTAACCTGCGATCGAACCAGCAGATGTAAAAGGGAAGCAAATGTATTAAACATCACTGTCTTGGACATTAGTTCTGAAACCGCCACTGATCACACTCCACTTCAAAGAGACCCTCTACCAGGGGCTTGGCTGGGAAGATAAAGCCCTGGCTATTTACCTTCTGACCTTGGTTCAAGACTAAATTGAGAATCTAAATGAAAGTGGTTTGGTGGTCTCAGCTCAATCCCTGGTAGACAGTTGTCCGTATCACAAAAGCGCCATCCCCAGTTTAACACAATTTGGCACGGCCGGTCCTCTCTGCTCAGGAGAGACCCTGGGCTAAATTAACACAGAGCCTAAATTACATCTCATGTGCCATCGTGGAGATGGCAGTCTTCAGAATGGTGCCTTAGAATAGCAGCCTGTGTGGACGCTCTCCAAACTGGCTTCTGGATAAAGAAATCTGCTTTCAGAGCTGCCACTTTCAAGCCTATTGCTTAAGCCAAAAAAAGGAAAATAAAAGCAAATCACAACACAGGCTTTTTAGGAACTTGTACTTAGAACAAGGATGATGATCTTGGAGAGATTAAAATACACTTTCTGAGTTTTTATTGAAATAACTGAAATTTGACTCATTATTTTCTCTTATTAAAGCACCTCATGAGGCACGACCATAAATTGCCTCAATTAAATATATTTTAAAATTTTTATTATTTCTTACTAGAAAAGCCAAAAGAAGAGATGCTGCCATACAAATGTGCAAGAAGGCATTTGCTAAACATACATATTCATCATTTACTCATATCTATCTAATCGATCAAACAGATTTAGTACCTGATACCGTAAACAGCTGCAGTCATGTTTAAATAGGAGTGATCGAAATATTTACATTAAAAATATCTGTAAATATTGGTAGGACATGACTACCCAGTGTATGCTAATATAGGATGGATACTGTGGTACAGACAGCACGACATAAATATCAGATTTAGAGCCTGCATGGGCTATGTGCTGTGAAAGGTGCAGAAGCTCTGAGTGGAAAAAGCCCCACAAATCAATAACGAGGTCATTGCCACGAAGCCTGAATACAATGCAGGAAAACAATGTCATATCCTCAGTTTTATTCTAATTGTGGGATGCCTTCCGAGCGAGCCGAGGGGACAGATGGTGGAGCGGTTCCCATGCTCTGACTCCTGCTCACTTTCTGGCTCTTCCTCACTCTTTATGTCTGACTTTGCTCGCATTGCTTAGGCTGGATCTTAGCGTTTTTCAGTGCTTCGGGGCAGTAAAAATTAATAATTCTAATTGTTGCTATTAGAGAGTCTGGCTGGATATTGGAAGTAGTCTGAAAACATCATCATAAGGCTCTTAATGCCTTTCAGCCTCCAAAAGCCTTATAAATGTTTCATTTTTTATGGTGCCACTGGAAAGCCAGAGGTGTTGCTGCACACAGGTTGTGCCTGGGGAAACTGAGGCACGAGGCTGCATTTGTAATTACATGTAAATTACTCCACGCACAGAGGCTGTGGCTCAGCCTTCTGCATTGGCAATTAGAAAATCCTTCTTTTCCTCTTCCCAGCAGTACCATGGAAATAAGAGGGAAAAAAATTCTTCAGTGGTCCAGGTAGTGAGGCAGCTGCTGTACTTAATCTGACAAGGTCAGGATGGGGATGGAATAGGGGATATTGGTGAACGGCTGCAAATGAAGAGATGACACAAATTCATCAGGAAGGCATAGAAAAACTGCAGCTTTTAAAAAATTTTTAAAATCAGACCTAACGAACAACATCCACCTCGTCTGCTCAGGTGTCGCAAACTCTTATACCTGCGAGCAGCTTTTTGCACCAGGAATATTCAGAAGCTTTTAGCCTCTCAAAGGCATAATTACTCTCAGGCCTGGGATCCCAGCTTGTGGCAGAAGTGCTTCTCATGCCACTGGAAGAAAGGCCTTGCTCCAAATCCCACTGAAGGCGACAGGAGGGCTCTCATGCCAAGGCTTTGGAGCAGCCCCTGCCTTGGTAAAGAAGCATGATATATTATACACCTGATTTTCAAAACTGGGTGGCTTAAGCACATCTCTGGGCCAGGCTGATGGCAGAGTTGAATGCCCAGAAAGGATCGAAATGGTCACAAAACGTGATTTCTGCATGCAGAGTTAACTTTGTGCAGAGGGACCGTTTCGTGTGGTTTATTTTGCTAAGAAATGGTTCCAGTGCACCCCTCACTGGTCCCCATATGCTGTTCTAGACTGGTCTGCCATAAAAATCCCCCCTTGTGCTTGCAGAAACAGTGACCCCACATAAACATATGCTCCCCAGACAGCCCCAGACTTTGTAGCATAATAAATGTGTTTGGGGAGAAGCTGTGCCCTGTCGCTTCTGAAGGCTCAGGCTGGCAGGGAGGATGCTCAGCCCCGGGCAGGATTGGGCCTTTTTGTACACATGGTGCTTTCACTGACATCAGTGAGGGTTCGGAGCTTGAATCCAAAGACATACATGGGGCTGGCAGGAGGCCGGGGCAGGGGTCTAATCTCCCCTGACTGTGCATGTGAAACCGCTATTAATCTTAATGGGAGTGCCACACACTCATCAAGGGAAGAATAGATGAAAGGGAGAATCACAATAGATCATTAGATTAAGCAAATAAATATAAATGAATATTCGTTTGGCCTTTAAAAATATTTTCCTTGACTCGGGTAATGCAAATATTGGGAATGTTCTTGCAAATATAAAGCCCCTTCGGATCATCAGCTTGCTCCTGTGAGTAAGTGAAGAGTAAGAGAGAGAAATAACACTCGTGCTCGTGTCTCTCTTGGGGTGTTGAAGAAGACCCAGCTCTAAAGCGCCGAGTGCTTTTAACACACCACGGAAAGAGATTTTTACTTCTTCCGATATCCTATTTTAAAAAATAGGATATTCCTCTTTATGCCTTGTGTAATTTTCCCCACAGAAAATGGATGAGAGGATCCTTCCCCCCAGTTTGTGTCAGTGGGGCTGAGCCCTGCAAAAGTAGCAGTGCTGAAGGAGGAGGAGGAGGAGGAGGAGGAGGATGAGGCACGGGGAGGTCTGGATGCGTGGTGGCCGAGAATCTCTCCTCCAAGGGGTTTTCATCCCTGCTCCTCTCCACAAAACTAGCCAAAAAAAGCCAGGGGGGCTCCTCTGTGTGCCCCCCAACACAGGGCAAACTGAGAATTTCCTCTCAGTGATCATCGGTCCTCTGGAATACAAAATGGGAGGGGGGACCTTTGCCTCTGCTTCGGCCACTCTGAAACGACGTTAAGCACATAAATCAATACAAGAGGGGTTTTCAGCACTAAAACATGGCCTGATCCTGTCTCTTGCTCTCTGGGATGGAGGCAGAAAGGAGCTGACTGCAGGCCTGGAGGGAATTGGGAATATTGTCCTGCGGGGACGTTGAATCTATTTGCTTCTAAATCCAGCAAAGAGGAGCAGGTCTCATTTCCAACGCTGATAGCCAGAAAGCAGCACGCGGGTTTTATAAAATTTCCATGTCTTTAAAACTCAGTGGAAGGGCAGAAGTCCATTCCTAACCTTTCACAGTGCCCTGATATTAAGAAGTTAGCCACCATGGGCTGGCTCATACAGCCATTTTTTAACGCAAAAATCAATGAAGAACCCTGCCTAAAATCAATGGGATAATTTGCCACATTAATATTGCTTTTGAGCTAACTCACAGCAGTCTAACAGGGCTTATTTCATTTAAAGACAACAACATTTTAGCCCAAGCAATGTTTATAAGTCTTCCCCTTTCTTCTCGTGTTATGGCACAGAACAAATATGGTCCTTACTGGCTCAGAAGAAAGAAAACTCAAGCAAAAATTTTAATGAATGAAAATGCTTTCCCGTGAGCAACGCTTTCCCCTTTGGATCCTCTACGATGAAGTGCAACAACTCTCTGCTGTGAATCATTTTCGCCTGGTCTGTCGTCTCTTCCAAATTATTTACTACATGCAAAGTCAGCCAGAATTCAGAAGAAATTGGGCTCGTTGTGACGTAAGGAGAGATGTGTGGGAACAAAAGGGCATTCCTTTATCCTTGCCTGCAACCCGAGCTCGGCGGCTTTGAAAGCTTTTCAAGTCTTCCACCAAACTCCTACCCCCTCTTTTCTTTATTTTTTTTCCTCTTTTTTTTTTTTTTCCTCCCCTCTTTTCTTCCTTCTTCTGAAAAGTAATTAATATAATCTCATCAGCGGCCCTTACGCAACTGCTCACCTCAGCTTCTCTCTTAGGGTGCCAGGGGTTGTCCGGGGAAGTCAGCAGAGCCGCCCCGAAACACCACGGCTCCCCCTGCCCCGGCTACAGCCCGGGAGGATGTTTTTAAAGGCGGATCAAGTTGTAAATGGCAGGGATTTCTTCCAGCGGCCCTTGTCGGGCTGGCAGACCCTGGATTTACGCCCGTCCTCACCGTCCTGCGTGGGGCTGGCTCTTGGCGGCTGCCCTGAATAGGGCTTTTGCAGGAGACGGGATTACTCACACGAGTAACAGCTTGTGGGGATTTGGCTTCCCCTTCCTGCTCGGAACGCAGGATTTTTTTTTTTTTTTTAAGGATAATTAAAGCAGTGCTATAAGCACCGGCTATCTGGATGTAGCCTCTGGCATTTTCCACATTGCACGGGTAAAATAATATGTCCCAGTTAATTTGAGGGGAGGGTTTGTGGCCGGTTTTGAGTGTCCCTAATGAGGCTAAGCAGAGGGGGGAAAAAAAGGAGAGGTTGTGGAAGAAGAAATTCAGGTTTCCTGTAGTCTCTTTCGGCCAGGATGACGTGGGGAAATCCCTCACCTTTTGGTACAGCATTAAAGGACGTGATAGGGAGCTGGTGTAATCCTTGTCAATAAATGCAATAGTCAGCGAGCAAAATTGCCACAGTGCACACAGAAATTCAGCCTTCACTCACCATATGGAACAGCTGGGAAGAGTTTCAAAACTTTTCCTCCTCCCCTCCCTTCTCTGTCTTATGATTTTTCTTTTCTTCATACGCACAGAAAACAAAAGAAATAAAACAACCTGACAACTTCGTGCGTTGTCTTGTGACTACAAAAAAAAAAAAA
>VXBT01011149.1:41552-71552 GCA_013400235.1 Oriolus oriolus
AAAAAAAAAAAAAAAAAAAAAAGCCTGTGAAGTATCACTGCTATGTTTTAGTCTAATGCTACTTCTATCTTTTATCCTTTTTAATTAGAAGGCAAATTCTCAGACCGCCAGGCCTAATCCCTACACAGTGGAACAAAGCCCAGCAAAGTCTTTGAACACTGCCCAGCCAGGCAGCACAAACCCTAGTAACTGTTGGCAGTAGGGCTGGGACTCTGACCCTCATCTTAGCCATTCTCTTCCAGCCCCTGATGCTCCCTGCCCTTCGAAACCTTGTCTGTTGTTCTTCTGTTTGGACTGAAAAGACAAAAGGGGAAACAATGTGGGAAACCTAGAGGATTGGCTAGGTGGGATGCGGGGGAGCTGGTGACGGATAGGAGAAAGTAAATGGAGTTTCACGGGAATGGACACAGTGGGGAGAATTGGATCACCAGATTATGTCTTTAGGTTCAAGAAATTTCTTCATCCCTCACTAAATCTTTTCATGGACAATGCCACTTTTAAACAATTGTTGCATTTCCAATTACTACAGGAGTGTTCAAACAAATGGCAAAAGCCTTAATGAAAAGTTTGCTCATATTTTAAACTTTGGAGATCAAAATCCATAAAACAAATAGCTTTTACATGAGTTTCGCTCAGACACTTATGTCTCCAAATTATTTACACTTGTGATATTTCCAGTTGAGAGCATAATTTGTGCCTAGTCAAGCAAAACACGCAAATACATATAGATACATGAATTTCCAGAGCTAGCAGGAGCACCGCAGAATAAACATTTTGACTGAGATAGGCTCATATCAAGCAAGCCAATATTAAAAAGCTCTGCCTGCTTTCTATTATTTTGGCTAACTGCAAATCATTAAGAGAGAAAACAACAGATGTGGCTACAAGCACTCAAATATCTTCCAAACTGTGACTGTGCACGTCAACATAAAAGCCTGAGTTACTGTGGTGTGCAGGGATGCTGCGAGCAGCAATGGGATTATTTCAATATACGGGAATCATACGGACCTGCCATACCTAGGGAGGGAAAGGAAAAATAAAAATTGGCCACAAAAAAAAAAAAGGAAAAAAAAAGAAAAAAAAGCACAAACCCCTTGAAACCTGGGGTTTCAGATAATTTTGCTTTCCCTTTAAAAATTTGAGGCAGGGCTTGGAGTTCCTCCAGCTGATGTAAAATGGGAGATACCTCTCTAATTTACTCCATGGAGAATCTGACCCTTTTCCCCCCACTTTTTTTTTTTTTTGGTGGTGGAGGGGTGACTTTTGGAGTAGCAGTTACAAAGGACAGTTTCTGATTTCGGAGAGCCTAAGTCTGTTTAGGGAAAAGGGGCATAAGCTCCTCAGATATTTAGGCACTTTTAAAGACATTTACCCTAAATCCTTACACTCGTAGGCACTCACTTTTGAAGGCTAAAGTGGCGGTGTGTTTTTAAAGCAATTTAGTTAAACCAGTGCAAAACTCTTTGTGGACATCATAAATCAATTTAAACCTGGCTTATACCGATTTAGCTTAGTTTAGCTACTAAGTGTCTTAAGCTAAATTGATAAGCCATTTTTAAACCCATTTAAGAATGTCTACACAGGGCTTTGTGCCAGTGAACTTAAATCAATTGAAAACCAATTTTAGCCGGTGCCATTTTGAGTGTAGACAAGATTAGGCATCTTGAATGGGAATGTGTGCTGATCTCATGTTTTCCTTATAACACCTCTGATTCCCAGCACACGGGGCTGGGGCCGTGAGTGGCGCGACCAGTGTTGTGCTGTGACTGTTGTGTGTGGTTTTGGCCACAAATGGTAGCATTGATCTGCTTGGCGGCCACAATTAAAGGTTTTGGCTTTGCGCTTGGCAAAATGTTCATTGCAGCCTCTCCCTCTTTGGGTTTTGGTCCTACAAGTGGGTGCAGGGGGTCAATAGTGTGCTGTAAGGCCATCCCAAGGGTGTCCTGACAGATGGGTTTACTGCTTGCCTGGGATCTGTGGTGGTCCCCATGGGCAGAACTGCCTGCACAAGGGGTTTGGTGAGCAGACAGGAGTAGGTATTTCCTTTGGAGTGGTAGAAGTTAGGATCTTGCCTCACAAACGCCACCTTGGTGTGGAGGACCAAGAGTAGAAGACAGGTCAGCTCAGAGACAGAACCAAGAGGGTGCTAGGGTCAGCCTGGCCTGGCTGCTGCAGGTCTCCTCTGGTTGGAAGTATTCAAAATGAGGTGAAGAAGGGTCCTTCTGTTCTCTTGTGAGCAGAACTGCTTGGGGATGCTCTCCCTGAGATGGTACCTAAAGGCCGCCAATGTGAGCAGTGAGCACAACAGCTGTCTCCCAGCTTGGTCACAGAGTCAAAGAATCACAGAATGGTTTGGGTTGGAGGGGACGTTAAAGACCATCCAGTTCCAACCCCTTGCCATGGACAGAGATACCTTCCACCAGACCAGGTTCCTCTAAGCCCCAACCAGCCTGGCCTTGGACACTTCTAGGGATGGGGCAGCCACAGCTTCTCCGGGCAACCTGTGCTGGCACAGCCATGTCCTGCTGACATCTCACATGTGCGAGGTGCTAAGATGACTGCAGACACCCATGGGAAAGGTGTCTCAGAACTCTGACACCACCCTCTCCATCAGCGTGTCCTGTACGGATCAGATACGGAGCACCACAGGCAGGGCAGGAGCCAGATTCAGGAAGAGATGAAAGCAGAGATTTTAAGCTGGTGTGTGAGCTGAAGTGCAGTGCCATGACTCCAATACTCAGATTTGAGCTCGCCCCTAGATACCTCCCTGAGCTGAATCCAGCTGGACTTCTACTCTTAAAAATGAGCACTGCGTGTTCAGGAGGGTGAGGTGTCAATAAAAACCACTTGTTATCATGCGTGTGCCTAAAGCCCTCTGGTTCAGCTCCTCTGGGGGTGGAAATTCAGCACAAGTGAGGATGCTCAGGGTGAGGGGGCTTTGGGCAGTGTGGCTGTGGCCATGAGGACATTGGGTGAGAGGCTGTGCAGCGTGAGCAGCCGTGCCCGTCCCGTACATCTCTGACTCCATGTTGCTCTCAGGTGGTAAAAAGGGATTTTTTAATAAAACCTAATCAAAGACTGGGGTGGTTTTGTGCCCGTCACCGAATGGATTTTTTTTTTTAATTTTTTTTTTATTTCTAATGAACCAACCAATTTAAGAAAAACCCTGCAAATTCTGAACAAATTCCAATCAGATTTAAACTCATGAAAAGAATTACTGCTTGTCCTACACTGGCCTGTTTTGTTCACTGCAGGTGGTGCTTTCGTGTCGTAAACAGGGTCTGTCACGTTGTCATCATGTGTTCAGTTTCTGTGTAGGTATAAATGAACTGTTTGTCCAAATGAAGGTGAATAGAGACATTCCCAGTGTCTTTCATTAAAAACAATAAAAACCCTCCCTTCATGATGGATAAAATTGATGTGATATCCTACAATGTTTAACTTCTTTATCTTTCTATCAGAGGCAATTATATTCCTTCCCTCCTTGTAGCCTCGGCATGACACTACGGCTGTGCCACTGTCCATGCACACATGGTGGAGAGGAGCTGCGAGTCTTCCCTGTAATCTAACCACACACAAATTTCCAAGTGTTTTTCCGTGCCATTAATCTTAATATTGAGTGCCCTAATCTGTTTATAGCCTACAATACACGCTACCCCCTGATAAAAATCTTTTATACATGTCTGGGCAAACAGCATGAATAAATAATGGCCAATTTCCATACTGCCAAGCGAAAAGCTACTGTAAATTTATTTTTATTTCCAGCCTCGCTGCATCCCTCGTCGGGTGGAGTCTCCTCGCCCCAGAGTGAAAGGGATCAAAGATAACATTCTTCTCTGTCTGGGTGTACTTTGTGGACCTGCCTCCCAACCAAGGGATGAAAGGAACTTGCTAAACTGTTGCCATTTTGCAACATCTGCTATAATTCCCCTAAATCCAGATTTGTCTGACACAGAGAGCTCCTGTTCTTACATCATTGCCATGTGACAGTATAACACCAGTCACATCAAGCTTGAGGATTCCAGCTCCGGGCGATGATAATATGAAGAAAACCTTTTTTGCCTAGGGCAAAACACTTGTAGCAAAGTATTATTCATCTGGCCAATTTAAATCTTCTCTCAAAAAGGTGCCCAGAAACATATGCAGCGTGCCTTTGTAAAAGGCTTGAGCTGCTCATAGGCAAATGACCTGAACCAAGAGTACAAAACCCAATGTCCTAATTAATTACTGCTAAGCAGCTCTGATACACAGAAAAGAAATGCTGGTACTAATCCTTAACCCTGTCCTACATTCTTAAAATAGCCAAAATATTGCTGACAGCTAGGAAAACAAAATTGCCTCTGATTTAAAGGTTTGGGACCCCGGCTTAAAAAGAAGATCAGAATAAAATATTTGAAAAGAATGATTTTGGAAAAGTCCTGTTGCAGCACATAGTCTGGCTCTGCGGTGGCGTGGTCCCCTGTTTTGGGATGGAAGCAGTGCCAGGAAAGCAAAGCCCAGCTAAAGCCTCTCCGGGTCTGTGTCTGCCCCCTTTGCTCTGCCCTGTGAGGTTCAGCTCCACAAGGTTGGGTTGTTTCTCCCAAAAAGCACACTTTGTCTGAACCCCACCATCAACTTGTAACGGGGCAAAATAACCTTAAAGTACATAAAAACGATGCCATTAGCAGCCCAGTTGCTGAAGCAGACCCTTGGAGCACTTTTTGGGACCTAATCCTTCAGTTTGAAGGCAATGGCGCTGAAAACGAGATTTGGTGTCCACTAATGACAGCCATGGTTTCTTACCACGTTTTTGGGTATCACAGCTTGCTCTGGCAGTGGGAAAATCCACATTGATAGATTTGGTAATTATGTGTCTCGTGATGGAGATGTTCAGTGTTGGGCAGAAAAGTGGACTTTTTCTGGCTTGGGGGGCAGGCAGGAAGGAATCCATTTTAGGAAAGAAACAGAACATCAGCTGAAAAGTTGTTGGGACCCAGGGATGGAAAACTATGAATAAAGGCTGCATCTACCGTGGCATCAAGATACAAATTTCTCACAAAGAGAAAGGAAAATCTTTTTCTTAGGTGCATCCCCACTCCCTGGTGTCTAATCCTGCAAACTGGGCTGTGATCCTGTGGGTCACATGTGAAGTGACTTGGTTACTTCACATGGAGCACCTGGCAAGCAGGAATTGGGCTCTGAATTTTTTCTCTGACAACCCGGCCAGGCCAGGAGACTCCAGTGGATTTACTGACTGGGGGGAACCCCAAGCCAATTTGCCCACGAGTGTTTTCCTCCTGCCCATGCCCTCTTCCTGCAGGCTGTGGCTGTCACAAAGCCCCAGGAATAGCTCTGTGTTCCTTGTCAATAAGGTGGTGTCAGCAGTGCTTTGTCACTTTGCTGTTATGAACTTAATGCCTGAGTGATGTCCTCAGCTTAGTGATAACACTGAATGAGTAAGGGCTGATTCAGAGACCTGCAGCAGCTCCACTTTGGGGGTAATTCCCTGCCTGGTTTGGTTTTTCACACCATGCAGAGCACTGACTTCTGTTTCTGCGGGTGCATTTTAGAAGCAAGTGCCTCGGGATGCTGTGAAATCCAGGGTGCCCTGGAGAAGAGAATGATCCAGGAAGACTTTAGAGCCCCTTCCAGTGCCTAAAGGGGACATTGGACAATGCCATGGAGTGACAGGAGAAGCGGGAATGGCTTTAACTGCCAGGCGGCAGGGTTAGATGAAATATTGGAAAAAATTCTTCCTGGTGAGAGTGGTGTGGCCCTGGCCCACGCTGCCCACAGAAGCTGTGACTACTCCATCCCTGGAAGTGTCCAAGGCCAGGTTGGACAAGGCTTGGAGCACCCTGGGATAGTGGAAGGTGACCCTGCCCCTGGCAGGGGGATTGGAACAAGATGATCTTTAAGTTCCCTTCCAACCCAAACCATTCTGGGATTCTGCGAAACCCCTCCACGCAGGCATTAAATACGTAGCTGTCTTTGATAACCTGGGTGTGTAGGATCGATAGGGCTTTGCAGATAGCCTCCCATGGCTCTGCAGGTCACTGGGACTTCCAGCATCCCTGTCCTGCATGACTGGCTCAGACTGGAGCCTGCATAAATGGAGCCCATTTTCTTAAAAATATTTATTTTTGGAGTGGTTGCATATGATAAAGGAAAGTGCTTGTTTCTATAACCCGGATAATTACATAACATTAGGATTTCTCTGCTCATTATTAGCATAATTTTAAAATTATTTGCCAGAAAATAAAAATGGTGTCTGCGGTCGTGCTCATTTCCTAGACAAACATTCTTGTTAAATCCACATCCCCCATTTTAACTTCTCTTTTTCTTTTTTTTTCTTTTCTTAAAACACTCTTGCCATCTTCCTAAATTTGGCTGTGCCGCCATTTCATTTTGCTAATACCCCTTGAAACTGTTAACACTTTTTCCTGAATACTTTCCTAGTGGATACGAAGCAAAAAAGAAGAAAGGCTACTGTCAAATTGATTAAGTGAAAGCTCATTAGAGAAAGTAACAAGAGGTAAAATCTGCATATGGATTGCAGAAATGTGTCTGATCTTGCTAAGTTGTGAAAAGACAAAATAAGCTCAAACCTCCTTGTGCTGTAAGTAGTTCTGGGGAGATGGGGGCTGGGGATGGGAAGGGCTCCCAAATGTGTGTTACATTAAGGATTCCTCCTTAGAAAGAGGCTGTGGAGCAGCCCCTGCTAACACCACTTCACTGAAGGGTTTGCCAGTGTTTTAACGACCAGCCCTGGTTTACTGGGGGTTGTGCCTGTGCCATAAAAATTCTCAATTCCTTGAGCCCTGACAAACAAGACCCCAACACAAAACCCCTGAGCAGCAATCCAGCAAAACCGCTTAAACGGTGGTTCCTTAAAAATAAAACACAATGTAAAGTCAGCAGTAATTACTGTGTGTGTTCTTAGAGCTCAAAACCACCTTTCTATGCCTTTCTTTTTTTTTCTTCCCAAGTGTGGTTAGGTAACTTTTTTTCTTTTTTTTTTGGCTTGAAATAGGGAAGATCTCCCTTTAGTTCCAACAAGATAACTGGTTGAATTATTGATGTCTGAAAATGAGCCCTGTCAGCTCATCCTGGGGAGACTTAGAGGTACAGGCATGAGCTGGACACATCCTCTGCTGGGAGCACCTTGGATGGGATCCAAGTTTGTGAGTGTGTTTCTGGGTGTTTCATCACGATTGTTCATAACACCCTCTCTGAGGTCAGGATGCTGCAGGGTCTGCAGATGAATTCCATCTTTCCCCCATGGTTTGTGCCCCCAGAACCAGGGATGTCTGGCTGCCCAGAGGATGCTTCACTCCCGTGCATCATTTTGGGGCATCTTTCTCAGCTTAGCTGAGCCCTTGTCAGAGGCTCAAACAGAGCACTGTATGATGGCTGCAGATCAAATTGACTTTAATTTCTGAAAATATAGATCAAAATTCTAATGTGATTTTGAATATGGACTGCACATCTTCTACAGGCTTTTATGTGAGAGGCAGAAGGGCACCTAACCCTTGCTGCCTGTAGTAAACGTGTTACTAATACCTAAAATTACTTTTCTCTTACACGTACAATCTAGCAGACTTCGTTTCTTCTACCTTAAAAAAAAAATTAAATATATATCCCAATTAAAAGAGGCCAAAGAAGAGGAATACCAAAGCACCAAGCTAAAGTAACGTGATAACTTTGAACTTAATCCATAAAAGACAGATATTTTACGGTTCAGGCTAAAACTCAAGGCTGACATCTAACCTGACACAAATATGCTGCTGCGTGTGAGAGTCCTTGTTAAAAAAAAAAAAAAGCTGGGAATCTGCAGGCATAAGCCTGACAGTGCTAATTTAAATAGGAAAGTGTATCTGTTTGGGAGGTAGACCACACGTCTGAAAGTTATGGAAGCAAACGCCAATAATAACCATCTAAGGCAGAGCACGTTCCTTGGAATGTGGAAATTACTGTATTACAACAAAGCTGTTGTTTCCACCAGGGTGTTTTGTAGCCTGGCTCATAATATTATGTATTTCGGCAGATCCCGGTAATTACAAATTTAAGTCTTAAATCCTCGGCTTTTCTTTATGTTCTCAAAGTACCCCTATAGGTATCCTCACTCCAAGCTTAAATCAGACCCAAAATACAAGGTGAAATGGGGCTGGTTGAATTCCTGCACTTTATAATGATATTTATTAAGCCAGTTTTGAAGGGAAATGTTGAGCCGAGTGTTTTATTTAAATCCAATGGTACTCCAAAGCGCTCTGGAATTGTTTAATTAAAACCAAGGTGCACATTAATAAGAAAGGATATCATTTTGTCATTTATACATAATTTCTTGATTTTGTTAGGGGAATAAAAAATGAAGAAAGCCCCCCAAAATATAAAGAGAAGGAAGGACCAGTAAGCCTGATAATAGCCCTCCATGGAGAAGAAATAAGTATACAACAGAAGAAAAGCACAGTGAGGAACATAATGTTAGTAAAACACTCTTAATGCTACACAAGCTGTAGAAAATGCTACTTTGCATTTGGGCTGCAGCATCGTTAACTGTGGGCAATTGAGTAAAGAGTGCACCTTTTAAACTAATTCCTTGTGCTGGAGACACAGCCACATCCAGGAGCCTACCTCATTAATATGCTATAGTGGTCAAATAGGAGATTAATAACAAAGTCACCTGCTAAACCTACAAGGAACCTGTTGATTAACAATAAGCTCCAAAAATAAGATACCAGCCTGCAAAGCAAAATCGAGTCCAAGGGCAACAAGTGCTTCTGTAATTTATTCCTTCTTTACACAAGGGCATAAAGCTCCCTTTATAACTGTGTTTTCAAGGCCCTGCTGTGAGCTGTAGGTGTGAGCTTTTCAGCTGATTTATTAATTTTAGTTTCAATCAAAGTGTCACCTGCAGACACAAAAATGTCGGCCTCACCACAGAAAATATAGCAAAAAAAAGGCGGGGAGGGGGGGAAACAGAGGCAGAGGAGAGAAAGAGAAAGACCAAAGGTTTTATTCTGAGAAACTCTGCCAGCAATTTTTTAAAAATTTTTTTCTCTTTTCGTCATGTGGACACCGGACGGCCTATTCTCCACATAGCCCAAATAATTCCCAGCCACATAATTAAAAAAAAAAAAAAAAAATCCGAAATGAAACATTTTTGTCATACTTGGAAAGTCAGCCTCAGACCCGGGCAATGGCGCTAACCCGGCGGCTGCCAAAACAATCAGCCCCTGTTGTCAGTAGGGGGACATTCTCCCCAACCAACCGCCTGAACAACAAGTCCACTGAGCAAAATGTGCAAAAAATTCTCAATTAGTTGTCTTTATTTAGTGAACACTATGGGGTCCTCAACGGCACTATAGAATTATGGCAGGAAAGCTGAGCTCTTCAGTGGCTTATTAGCATTCTCCGAGGGTTGGAGTGCTGCTGGTAGCAGACTGGTGCCTCCAGGAGCTGGTGGTGGGACCCCGGCACTCCTTGGGTTTTGTCCTTTTGTCCTTCCCAGCCAGCAGGAAGTACAGCCCCATGTCCAGGGTATTCTGGGATATCTTCATCTCATTCACCGCTCGCGGGACCGGCAGCGCCCGTGCCTTTGTCAGTGGCCATGAGCATCCTCCTAGGCTGGGAAGCAAAAGCTCTGGGTTTGCCACTGAAAAAAGCGACCAACCCACGCGCAGAAAGTGGCTTTGCTCCCTCCTCCCTCCTCTCCCCAGCAGCTTTCCCAAATGAACATCCCCCGTCAACGGGCCGGGGCCGAAGGAGCTGAATGTTATGGTGCCGCCCTATTAAATTGCATCAGATGTTATCGACACCCCGCTTCCATGTTGGAGAAAAAGAAGGCAAATAGGGGTAAATGGAAGCAGCTCCTTGTCCAATTCTTATCTTAATTTAAATGTAAAGCGAATGTTTTTTTTTTTTTTTTTTTTTTTTTTTAATAAAAGAGAGGGGGAGCAAAAAAAAGTTGAGTAGCAAGTGCTAGAAATGTCTTTTCTGAGAAAGAGGGTATTTGCTGCTTTAGGGAAAACACTATCATTGACTAAATTAACAAGTTGTCTTATCAACTGCCATAAGCCTTGAAGTCTAATTAATTTAGTACTGATCAATAGCCTTGAATGAAGCATTGATTTCTGCAGCTTTCTGGGGCTGCAGCAGAAACACATTCCCTGCTCCTTGCATGCGCCTCTTGTAGGAACCAAGCACTTGTGGTAGTAACATTTATGTCCCTCTCTTCAGTGTCCAGCAAGCATTTTAGGAATTAATTTCCATGAGAGACTTGATTCTAAAAAATATTTTAAAGAAAGAAAGTGGCATGACAGGGGGCTCGTGGGAAATATCTGTTTTTGGAGTTATATTCTGCTCTAAGAATCTCCACCTGAGAGGAAGAGGATTCAGCGGTAGATCAGGAAATGGCGGAAACCTTGGCAGAACTTAGAGGTATCCGTACGGTTTTCCTCATTGATGCCCACCAAAGGGTTCACTTCTCGGACACATACAATGGATTGAGCAGGAGGATCCCCACTCTGCTTTCAAGCCAGAGACCTCTGAATAGAGTGTTAAAAACGTTACAGAACCAACCCTCCACCGTCATCAGAAAAAGAGCAAGCAAAGCCACTAAACACCAGAAGATGAGCCTAAAAGTAAAGTTGCTCAACTGACGTGAGCGCTTTTGAGCTGCCATCTGGAGATGTGCCATGGGAGCCCACGGCAAACACTTCCATGGGGGCAGGGAAGACGCAGAGGACAGTGGCTTGGGAGGGACAAGGAGACGCTAAACAGCGCATGGTGTTGGTGAAAAGGCTCTCAGGAGCCCCGTCACGGTGGCTTCAGACCCAAAGCGCTGTGCCCACGCTGTGACAAGATGTGCAAACCCACAGTTTGAGGCCTCGCAGGGGCAGGAGGCACCATCAGCTGTGGCTCTTTTGTGCCATCCTTGCCCCGGGTGGATGTGGGCTGCTCTCCCTCAGGGAAGTGGGCTCATTATTTAAGTCTGCAAGCCCAGGGGAGAGTTTCCCATCTGGCGGGATGGGGTTAAATTCTGCCCTGGGCTACGTCCTGGCACCACCCTCTGCAGATAGTGCTCTGCCTTCGGCACCTAGAGCCAGAGCATGGGGCGTCCTTGCTTTGTCAGAATCAGTCATGGCCAAATCCATCTGGATAAAATGAAGGAAAAGGATGAATTCAGAAGGTGGGAAGCGTTTTGGCAGCACCAGGAGCTCTGCTGGGACATAAGAGAGGTCAGAGTCAGGCTCTAAGTGTTTACAAATTAGCTTAAATTCCAAACCTCTGCTAGCAGGAGTCAAGCATTTTGACAGGTCTCCTCCAAACCCTTCACTTCCACCACCCTGCCTACCTGAGGCACACTATTCATTTTATTTCTTTATTCCACATGTTCTCCTAGGGAAAAAGCCATGCAAACCTGAATCCTGTGGAAAAAAAATCAAAAGAAAAAAAAAAAGAAATGACAACAGGAAAAATTCAACACCGCAGAAGAATTACATTTAACCTTTACAAAATTTGGCCCTTTTAACTCCAGGCTAAAAAAAGAAACCAAAAAGCCCCACCACAAAAGTTCCTCTCCTAGTCTGTTTGGGGGCCTCCATGAGTTTCCATAGCACTTTACAAAAGATCTTTATTGAAGAAAAGATTGGACAAACTTTCCTTATATGTGTGGCCCTAGTCATTAATTGCCCCTGTCTTCTTTACCAAGGCCTTATTCCTATGTAAATACCCTTGCATAATGTTACAGGCTATTGTCAGGCCAGCGCCAGTCAGTCGCCACTTATATGCATTTTTATTTCAATCCGCTGCTCCGGAGAATGAAAAGATGTCTGGACTTAAGCTGTTTACCAACTGGGCCAAAGCTGCAGTGTGGAAGAACTGAAGAAAGCACCAGGCAACTGCAGGAACAGGCTTGGACAATGCAAGCAGCCATTTTCAGTTGAGTTATTAACCTACCCTGAAACTCTTCTAATCTACGCCTTTTTTAAAGAACAAATGTACTGAACCAAACATGAATGAGCCAGGACTATTAAGAGAGAAATCCTCTAAAGGACTATTGAGTGCAACATAGGTTTGTAATCATTTTGTCTCAGTTGCCTGCTACCAACATTATCAATGATGAAAATGCTTGCTCAGTTGTGGGGGATTGTCTCGTAATTAAATGACAGCGCCGTACTGTAAAAGAACACGCAGGAACACAGGAGATACTGAGGGCTTTCAAACGAGCCGCTCCCAGAAAGGACTCGGAATGGGCATGGATTACAATCCAACTTGAAAAACCGAATTAAGGACATCGGGGTCTTCCTTTTAAAGCACAAGCACTTTTTTAGGCTCGCTGGGGAAGGACAAGTTGCTGAAGCGGGCTCTCACGCACAGAATGCTCGGGATGAAAAGGAGCTAAACCATGTAGAGGAAATTTTTCCTGCTTTAGGTCGGGGAAAAAAAGTGCTCAAATGGAAAATCAAACCCTCGCATGTGCTCACATAAAAAGGAAAGGAAAAAACTTAAAAGTTTGCTGCAGGCTACATCTTTGTAGTGACTTAATGGCACTACAATCTACATAGTGTAGTATTAGCCTTAAGAAACTCTAGACTATTTGCATGCATATTAGAATCCAATGAGAGCTTAATAAGTGCATATATATGACAGAGGAAACATCTCATTGCAGAGTTTAAGCTACAAAAAAACATTGAGGGAGGCAAAGTCTCAAGTTAATTACCATTACAATGCAATCAAGTACAGCAGTCATAGCTGAAATCCTTTTCTATTAAGACTGCTGGGCTCAACCTTGTCTCTGCAGGTCAGCTCCAGCGCAGATAACCTTTCCAGCAGACAAATACATGTAAAATTGGCTCATCTAATTAAAAGCTCAGGGAGGTGTAGAAAAATACCAGCACATTGAGGCTGAGCAAATCACAGAGTACCCCCTCCAGCTGGATGAAGCTACAATATGTGGCTGCTGTTTGTTCTGGAAGGAAACTGAGTCACTTACCATTTCAATAGGTTAATCAATTGACAATTAAATGGAGAAATTGGTTAACTCCGCAACAATTAACATGACACTCTATTAAGTACACTTTCTAATTGCCACAGCTGCAAGTGAAAATTAACGTCTGTGTCAAAGTGGCTGCATGAGGTTGGGCTGTTCCTGGTGGTGGTGAGGTAATAAATGTAGCTTTAAAAGCCTGTTGTTCATTTTAGACCCTCAAGCACAGTGGGGAAAGGGCCCAGTGCTGAGCTCTGTGGTTAGATACAGAGCACCACGTGGGTTTACGGAGAGTGTGCGTGGACCCACAGGGTACCAAATACATTTATGTGTGTGCACACACATCCCTAGAATAATGCTCATCCCTTCAAAACAACTTTTAAAATCCATTGTAAACTTCCTGGAGTGTGAAAGGTCTGCAATGCACATATATAGTGTGCAAACAGCGTGTGTGTGGTTAAAGGTACACACGGAAGCAAATTCCCCAGAAGTGTTCCCAGCCAGCTTGGACAGGGCTTGGGGCAGCTTGGTCCAGTGCAAGGTGTCCCTGCCCATGGCAGGGGATGGAACTGGATGGTCTTTAAGGTCCTTTTCAACCCAAACCATTCAGGGATTCTATGGGAAGACACATAATTACAACCATCCTGCTCCCCTGAAGGATTAGAAGAAAATAAAAGTAACCAAATGTTGTCCGGTGTCTCTAGAATTGGTGATTTGATGGCAGTTTGGAAAGGTTCTGGTTTTGAAGAAATTTTTAATTGTGGCCAGGAATCAGAGCAGACACCAGCTGAGCCCTCCCAAAGTCGATGGAAACATTGTCTTTGCTTTTCAAGGGACAGAAATATTTGGTTTATAGCAAAACGTGCTGAGCTGTGCGGGTTCAGCTCCCAACTCTTCTGTGCAGCTCCTGGGTACTTTACTGGATGTACAAGTGAGGTTTAAAATACAAGTACCTGGCCTGGACAGCGCTCCTTGCTCCAAAACAATGGTGTGGATGCCTGCTCCTCTCACACTGTCCTACAGACTGTGAGCCCAGGGAAAATATTCAGCAGTGGCTGCTGAACACAGACCTCAGGTTGATTTTCGATATAAATAATCACTGAATTCTTCATTTGGTGACCTTTTATCTCAGTTCATTCACACTACAAAAGCAGTAGTCCTCAGGTCCACCAAAGGTTTTCTTCTGGTCAAAACACAGAGATCCAGGGTCTGGAGGAGATGCTGTTCTGGAGAAGGGCAACAAGCCCAGTCTTCATTTAGGTGCCTTTTCTGGTGCTCGGCAACCTGCAGGACAGAGGCTGCATTTTTTTGGGTGTTTAGGGAAATCTGCTTTCTTGTGGATCCAGCTCTAGGATGACCTGTGCCACACACAGGTGGTGGAGGACAAGCGTGTGACACAGCCTTGCATTTCACTGCTGCTTTCTGTGTTTTCTGCAGGCGTCGTGGGGTGGGAGATATATGAACAGAATAGAATAGAATTAGAATAGAAAATAGAATAGAATAGAATAGAATAGAATATCCTGAGTTGGAAGGAACACACAGGGATCATTCAGTCCAACTCCTGGCCCTGCACAGGACATCCCAACAATCCCACCCTGTCCCTGAGAGCGTTGTCCAAATGCTCCTGGAGTTCTGCCAGGTTTGGAGCTGTGCCCATTCCCTGGGGAGCCTGAGCAGTGCCCCACCACCCTCTGGGGGAAGAACCTTATCCTGATATCCAACCTAAACCTCCCTGGACACAGCTTCTTGCCATTCCCTTGTTTCCTACCGCTGTCTCTCAAACACAGGCCTCCGTAGCCAGCCAGTTTATGCTGGAACAATCTGTTTCCTACTGGATATGGGGCACTTATTTGGGATCCAAATATGAGAAGCCCTACAGAGTCTTGCAAGGACATGGTCAGGTTTTCCCAGAGTAAATTCTACTACTTTCAAGCTCTGCTGTGAAAGAAGCAAAGCTGTAAATCCTCAAAGCTAATAGTGCTAGAATAGCAATTATTTGATTGGTTTTTTGTTTGTTTGTTTGTTTGAGGGGTTTTTTTGACCAACAAAACCCAGGGAAAGACAAAAGGTTACATCAGTAGCTGTTGTTCAGAACCCAAACCATGAGAATTACAGATTTCTGCAATGAGACGAATTAAGCTAAAAGCCATATTAAGCAGTACCACACATCTGCTGCATTTTTTAATTCCCTATGTGTCCTTGCTGCTTATGGTTAAACTTGTTGTTGGGCTAATTGATAAAATCAAGCCCTAACATTTTAACCGGCCTGAATTCTCAAAAGGCTGCAGAATTCCTTCCAGTTTGGCTTTCCAGAAACTCGGATCTGCCGACAGGATTGAATTTTGCTGGGACAGCCTATGAGCTGCTTTTTTCCGTGGTGCTGGAGAATTTAGATTTGTAGCGGGCAGAAAAGCCAGAGGGATGGTGACTGTTTTTTCCTTCCTGCCTGTTGCAGCAGCAGGGAGGAGAATGAGGTCTGCCAGGAGCCACCATCCAGCCCTGGAGTACCTGCAGCCGCAGGAGAGGACTCCATGGGACACGGGGTGGATGTCTGATGTGCACAGAAATGTGTCACTTGAAGGGGCTGCTCGGCTGGCAGCTTCCCAGAGAGTCCAGCAGAGCTGGTGGCAGCAGTTCAGGCTAAATAAATAGTGAGGAGTGAGAGATCAGGGTGAAATCCCGGCTTGGAGAAGTCTGCTGCTGGCTTTGCCAGGCCAGCACTCCTCTGCTGAAAAAACCCTCCTGCTTTTTTTAACCTTCCTTGGAGAATATGCCGAGCAGACAGCACAAATCTTTGATGCAACACCTGGAGAAAGAGGAAAACCAAGAGCATTCCCCTTTTATTTCAGCGCCAGAGTCTGTGCTGCCACCCCTGCCCGAGTGGAGGGGAGGTTTGTCCCCGAGTGCCGTGGGTGTCGTTGAACATATACTTCTAATTGCAGCTGCTTTCCCTCTAATTACAGCTCCGTTTGGTTAGGATTTTCCTCCAATCCCTCATTTCCCCTAAAGCAAACACCAGAGCACCAGAGTTGTAACCCCAGTGGGGACATTTATTAATAACCCCCTCGGCAAATAGGGAAAAAAATCATTACGCTGCATTAGGCGCTAAAATATTTTCCCACTGCAAAGGCTAATTGATAAAACCAAGCAGATATTATGGGGCAATTAATGTTAAGATGAAAATAAACATGAGAGCAAAACAAAAACAGGCTGAGGGAGAGTATTTTTTTTTTTTCTGGCTTCCAGGAGTTTCTTGTGAGTTGGAAATGAGATGCTGGTAAATAATCTGAGATTACCTGCTTAGAAAAGGAGAGATTAAAGAGGGAATTGAAGGAAGGGATTCTTGCACGGCTCTTGCAGTGAGAGTGGTTACAAGTCTTAAGGGGTTTTGCATGTCTTTCAAAAAAACTTTCTATTTTGAGCTGGCTTTTCCCTGCACTTCCCAGAACAGCTCCATATTCTGCACTTCACTGCAAAGTTGACCAACCCAATCTAAGTGAGTTTACAGTCCCAGAGCAAAATCCATAATAGTGTCAGTTTGTATAATTACAAAGGGGGAAAAGAGGGAAAAACGATGATTTATCACCTGAACTATCCCCTGGCTTCAGATGTAAAATAAAGATGCTCAGGGAAAAGCAAAATGTGGCAAAACTCTGAACTTATTCTGGAGGGATTATCCTTTTATTTGCTGTCTGTACAGCGTCAAACACCTTCAATCTTAACCTATGTCCAGAGCTTCCAGCTGTGAGCACAAATCAAACAGTGGATGACCAGCAAAGGAGAACAGACTGGTCCAGCCACACAGTCCGTGCACTAACTCTGGGGATGGGGAAGGTGATAATGAAGACACAGACAAACAAGACACTTCCTTCCTGATATTTTATTCATTCATCAAACAATATTACACATTCCCATCGATGCAGGCAGTGGGAATTCTGCGGGGCTGGTTAAAAGCAAGTGGAAGAGAAGAAGCAAAGTAAATACTTTGCTAACCGGCAGTTTTTATTTTAGCTAGGTTTGTAAGTTTTGACTTATTTTTTGTTAGCAAGGTTCTCTAGCAGCTCAGAGCGCAGTGCAAGTCCTCTCTAAAGAGGTGGTGGATGCAAGAAATCCTTCACTTTATTCTTGCCTGTCTGGGGTTCAAAAACAGTCACAATGCCACGTTTTTAAAATAATAGTAATAAAAATGTTGCACGTGCCCTGTTGCTGTTTGAGGATTGCACATAGGCTAACAGAGGACTTCTGCATATTAAAGCAGAGGTTTTGGGGGGTTTCTTGGGAAAACTCCTCCTGTGTCTGCTGGGACAAACCATGTCATCTTCTAACCTTAGGAGGACTCCAGTGGGTACTGTGGGTCAGGTCTGGATGTTGTGGCACTGCCAAGCGAGTCCTGAGGGACTTGTCCCTGCTGCAACCAAGGTGAGGCAGGACCTTTTAACCAGGCCCTTCTTGACCCGGGATGAGCAGCTGGCCACTCCTGGAGACAGCAGGGGGAGGGAAATGGCTATTCAAAAGGAGATCCCTCTTTAACAGGCTGTGTTCAGGAGGGGCTGACACTTCCTCAGGCTGCCTGAGGGCGAACACACCTCCCCATTTACCTGTGACCCAGCTGAGATCAGCTTCCTATCACATCTCAGTGCCAGCAGTTCAGGGGGGGTTGTGGGATGAAGATTTTAAGACACAGAGTTGCTCACCAGCCTTTCCTTCACCTTTCTCAAAGGGGCTGTGGGAGTCTTGTCCCTCCTGGAACATCTGGACTGGTGGGCACAGCTGCATTCATGGGAAGAGAACCTGTATGGAGAACCAAGGGCAAAGCTGAAGGCAGGATTCAAGCTTCACTCCGCATGGGCTGTACCAGCATCGAGGAGATGCCACGGTGGGAGCTCGTCCCAACTCTGGAAGAGACTTTGGGGGCCTCCCAGACCATCCTCATTCATGCTGTGTATCCAAATCATCACTTACCCAGGGATCAGCTTGTGGGTGAGTGTTAAAAGAGACTCCTGGTTGCAATGATAACATCAGCTGGACTCTGTGGTTGTGTGGCCTCAGATGCTCTGAGTTTCCAGGGGATGGGGTACAAGTGTTGGAACAAGATGGGAGAGAAGGAATAAGCTGTTCATGGATATTCCTCCTACCAAGCCAGTAGCAAATGGGCCATCTCAGTGTCACATCACTGATAAAAAGGATTAGAGATTTCCCTTGTTCTAGACATCTACAGCCTGGGTGAGGTCTTAGTCCATATGGCTGGGGAAAAAACTGAGACTGTAAAATCCAAACTTTAGAAAATAGTCAAAAAATCTGACAGTTGTAACAAAAAAAAAAAAAAGGAAAGAAAAAAAAAAGAAGCCCCAGAGGGGAATCCATTGTTCCAAGGAAGGGAGAAACTGAGAGCGGATGAGCACAGCAGGGATGTGTTGGGTGTTTTCAGGTGTTGGGGAATGAGTGGTGACATCCCTGGGTGATTCCTCATCTCTGGCAGGCAGGGAGCCCTGCTCCTGGCTGGGTGTGGCAGTCCCACCACAATGACTCCGAGCTCCCACCATCCTTGAAGCCACGATCTGGCACTGGGGCGAGGTTCTTGCCTCCTCAAACTGACCCACCACATTTTGCAAGAGCCCTGAAGTAATTATTGCAGAGTTAACTGTGTTCCTAATTCCCCCTCCATGTTGATGTATCCCTTTAGATACAACCTTTTGATCACCAGACTCCCCTCCCAGTCTTCTTTCTTACTGCCACATGCTCCTATCAGTGCTTGTTACATACCCATTTTCCTTCTTGTCCTTTCTCCTTTGACACCTGCACTGCTGTGGCTTTCATGCTGCCCTTCACCATTGTTCTGCCCTCTTCATTCCAATCTGGACACTTTCTCCTCTTCTTCATCCTGGGATCCTTACCACAACCTGGAAGGAGTAGCTGCAGAGAACCTGCCATGCTCTGCTGCTGCTTTTGCTGCGCAGGAGAGGAGCTGTGAAAGGGAGAACCCTTTCAGCACTGCCTACAATGCAGGCAATTCCCACGTTGGAAATGAGCACAGCCCTATTCAGACCTCCACCACGGCAGCTGCAGATGGTAACCAGTGTTACCTCAAGCCTTGGATATTTTGTATTTTCTAATTCATAGAATCGCAGAATGGTTTGTGCTGGCAGGGACCTCGAAGTTCATCCAGTTCCACCCCCTGCCATGGGCAGGGACACCTTCCACTATCCCAGGTTGCTCCAAGCCCCGTCCAACCTGGCCTTGGACACTGCCAGGGATGGGGCAGCCACAGCTTCTCTGAGCAATGAGTATCTCCTTACTCTTTCTCAGCAATTCCTTCCACTCCTAGCTTTTCTCTTTCATCTGCTCCTCCTGAAAGCTCTGCCTCTCCTCTCTCTCCTCCACCACTTACCTCCTGCCACTTCCTGGCCTCTCGGACATCAGTTTTGATTTGTTCGTGCTGCCTGGTTTTTTCCTGTGATCTTCCAAGCTCCAGCATGCTCCAGAGCAAAGTCCAGAGGAGCTAAGCGAGGCCAGGAAAGCACCTGCATTACCACAAACACCATTTATTATGCAGCACCTGTGCCTCACAGTAAATGCACGGCAGTCACACCTGTCCCTGCTCATTGCAGCAGAGTTGGAACAGATGACCTTTAAAGGTTCCTTCCAACTCAATTTATTCCATGGTTCTATGACACCCAAAAGGCACTTTGCTTTCAAAATCAGTGGCCAGTATATCTAATGTGATATAAATGTGAGAGCCTGCTCCAAAAAAGAGACACATGTCCGGAGAGGAGTTTCTGAGATGTGACTGGTTGTCCTTTGCCCCGTGTCTGACACATTCCCTCTGGTCCTGGACATCAGGGGGGCACCCTGGTGATGCAAAGTCACCCTGGGCACGGGTCAGGGTGCCCTGCTGAAGGCTGAGGACAGGAGGAAGGTGCCTGCATTGCCTCTGACCATCTCCCTAAGCACAGAGTGGGGATATTTGTGCTGCTTTGTTTGGGCCTGGGACATGAACCAAGAACCTCTTCAGGATGATAATGGAAGTGGCAGAGTTAATTTAGCCAAGATGTGAGTATTTTGGGATATTTCTGTGCTGCCTTATCACCTCAAGAAGGGGCATTAAATGCTCAATATTTAGAAAAGCTTGTTTCATCTCTCTTGTTTTATGTTATTGGTGTGGAATATTCCCTTCTTAAGCACACTGAAATAATATTAGGTAATTACTTAGCTCATTTTTCTATATGGGTTTTGGTAATTCATAATTGTCTCAGAGCTGAGGAAATGTTTCCTTTAAGAAGGTTAAACAAAGAGTTTATTGACATTAGTGAAGATTGGTTAAAGAAAACATTATTAAATAAAAGGAGCTTTATTTAAACACTAAATTAATCATTTAAAGGCAAATTAGAGGTCGTAACTCCTCCTAAATAAATAATGTTAAACAATAATTAGATATCCATTTTAGATTACAGGCAAGCACTTGGGTTCAGTGGGCTGAAAAACAAGTTTCTTCTCATCTCTTCAAATTCGCTCAATATACATAATTAAAGCGAATCACTGCCCCGCTTAAATTTTCCATTCCGAGATTAAAAAAAGATTCCGTTTGTAACTGTGTGTCATATTCGCCATTAGATGATAAAACATCTTTAAAGCTTCACTTTCATGTAAACAGAAGAAAAGATGAGAGCATCCGGAGAGATCCCTGGCAGTGGAAATCGATTCTCCTAAGCTACTGGTTACAGTTATCAATCTTATCAAACAGGCCGATGCATGAGTGCCCTCAGCCACTTGGATTTGTATGATCTCCCTTTGCCAGAGTTAACCTTCCCCACGTTCCAGCGCGTGCAAGAGGCCCTATCTGGGCTGTAATTACCCTCCCTTTCATTAGCGCTCTTACTCATCTCTTAAGTGTGAGATAAAATTAAAGAAACCCTTTTCCCCTCTCGCTTCATTACAGTTTTTTTTTTCCATTTTATTTCATTTTTTAATTTTTTTTTTTTTAATTTTTTCTGGGTAGGCTCCCAGCAGCCTCATTTGTGCTTTCCCACGGACGTGAGCCAACCTTCCCCCTTCTCATCCCCCTTTCAAAGAGGGATCCGGGATGGAGAGTCCCAAACCCAGCACCCCACGTCCCACCACCGCTGGGTCTGCATTAGACCTCTTCAAGCTGGTGAGCGCTGACAGGGACCACCCCACCACCACCACCACCCTCCTCCAGAACCTTCCGTGGGCTCTGCTCGCCCCGCTGCCAGCCCGCTTCGCAAGAAGCGCCGGGGATTTTTGTCGGCCGCTGTACAAGTGTCGAGGAGTTGGATTAATGAAAGCTGACGTTGGCGCTGATAAATAATGACACCACCGAAAGCAACCTCGGCAGTGGATGGCAACATCAAAAAGCCCAGCAGATTTCACTCTCTATTAAGGGATTGTCCTGCGAAGAAGCAGGAAGGGTGGCAGGGGGAAAAGCTGGATGCTCTGGCAGGATTTTACACAGATTTCCCATCCGTGGGTGAGGGATTTTTGCGCTCTGCTCTTGCCTTTGCCACGTTTGATTTTAGGCTGATACCGGCGTTGTGTGAGCGAATATTGCCCGGCTAATTGTCACCCCTAATTGCACCCTCCTCGTTAGCCTTGCCTCTGGTTGTTTCCCACACCTCTGCCTGGCACCCAGGCTCCTGCTCAGCCCTTCTGCATTACCATCACTAAGGTGAATACAACTTTCCACAATATCTAAATAAATATTTCACCCATTTTCTTGCTGCTTCCTTTTCTCTCATTTTAAACTGAAAGTGGCTGATGCTGCAGATGTTTTCAACCCCTGCAAATATTATCTCGCACCTCACGCAGATCTTCGGGGTCCGCAGCAGTGGCAGGGATAACAGATTTCCCCTAAATCCATGTTCTAGGGAGAATAACATCACCAGGAAAAGTTGTTTTGCACAACTCTGCTATCTCTCATTAGCTAGTGAACACAAAGGAACAGAACAAGACTTTTCTGATTATTTTAGTGGGTTTTTTTTTTCCCCTTAACTACTGAATTTACACACAAAAAAGAAAGGCACTTTGTATTTAAGGTTAATCAAGTTTCAGTACAATTTTTTACAAACTGGAATCACACTAATCTTTTTTTTCTTGCTCTAATGTGTGGCTGTTGAAATCCTTAGCTGTGATAAATTAAGCTACTTATTAATCTAATTATCGTACATTCATCCTAGAAACTTTCATGTGACTTGAAAAGGCTATTCAACCTTTTCCCTCCCCTCCTAGAAAGGGCTCAACCTTGCACCAATTAAGATCATTCTGAAGTAATGCTTTAAAAAAGCTTTCTTTAATCACCCAGTGGAACATGGGCTGATGGTAAGCAAACTAAAAGCTGTGAGAAAAGTTTACCTTACCTTTAAGTCTGGATATTTTTGAGTTGGAAGAGGAAGGTCTAATTGTGGTGTTCCTCTCTTCCTCCTCTTCGCTGCTCTCCTAAATAAATCTATGAAATTACTTAGCAAGAAAAGTTGTGACTGACACCGCTGGTTTTTTTCCTGAGCGTAGCGAAGGACAAGATGGGAAGATGTATTCGAACAAAACACGTGAACCCTAATTCAGAATTGGGTTAATTGGAAGGTTTTGACTCCCAGATTATATATTAACCATCCAGGTTTCATAGATACTGCTTTGTTTTAAAGCCTTATCTATCGATAGGAAAACATCCCGATTCCAAAGTGTCCAAGGGATTAAGAAAAGGAGAAATAAACCCCCAAGTACCGAAAAGAAATAGGTTGCGAGTGTGTCCTATCTTAAACATCCATTCATCGCCAGACGGTTTTGTTACTTTTTCTTAATAACCACATAAATGGAGCTATTTTATATTCAAATTAAACTAGGTATTAATTTGAATGCAAAGCAGCTCAGTTTGTGCCGTTTCAATGACAGGTTTACCCCCAGACAGAATTTATGAACAGCCCTATGTGGGGGAAGTCGGCTCCTGCTCCTCACCCCCTCTCCGTGCCTAGCAAACTTGCTAACTGTGAATAGTTTTTGAAGTGAAGATTAAAAGAGTGGAATTATAAAGTATAATTACATTTTATTGAAACTCTAGAAATCAGAAAAAAATTCAGCAGGAAACTTTTAGTGAAACATGATGTGTTGTCATTATCATTAAAAGATAAAAGTTCCATACTGTTTTTATCTGTTTATTTGGAAGAAATCCAGCCTTTGCAGTTACGCAGGAAACAAAAAACTGGAATGCAGGAGTAATTATTAAAACTGTGTGATTTGTTATCTCAGCTACTGTCTTTCCAAATGGTAATGCGATATCAGCAGCTGCAGACGGTCGCTGATTTCCTCTATTAGTAAACAAGTGCTTTGGAGACCTGTGTGAGGCACTTTAAGCCCACTACTCCCCGAAGTGCTGTCAGGCTTAACTACTAATCCATGGTATTTCAGAGCACTGGAAATTCATCTTTATAAAACCTGAACAAAAAAGGGAAAAAGCCTGGAGGGCAGGAGCTCCCTCTGGTGAGACAAATGACATGTTCATTTATTAATGAAACAATAACCCTGGAAAGAGGATCAAAGCACATTCCATCCTCACTTTACAATCCCCAATTTTCTCAGGCCATACCATTTAATTGAGCCATGACAATGGAATACTTAATTGTTGCGTTAAAGTTTGAAGAAGCGACTTCTTCAGAATCTATGTTCATTTCTGGATTATGACAGTATAATGTCGCCAGCTTGTAGCTGCTGGAATTTTATTTTCTCTCTTTATTTTATGCAGATTGAGAGAGAGAGAGAGAGAGAGAAAGAGCTGCTTTTATTCTTTTACCAAGGGCTCCTTATCCCTCCCCATAAGCAAGGGTGAATATACCTGTACTGGAGGTAAAGCCTGGCTGCTGGCCCAGAGCCGTGGTCGTGCCCAGGGGGACAAGCCTGGGGGTGACTTCTGTGGCAGGAGGAGGAACGCAGGGGGTGCAGCACCTTGGAGGAGTAAAAAAAAAACCCCAGATTTTGATTTAAGATTAAAGAAAAGGCTGAAAGAGGGAGCTGGCCTCTGTAAGCTTGTGTTTCTGTCAGCACCAGTGAGGATCTAGACTTCTCCAAGGGATCCTCTGGCACTGGAAGCTCTGCTCCTACATCACCATTTCCCTGGCTCTGAGCTACAGGCAGGTCCTGGTCCATCCTTATTCCTGGAGCCAGCGTTGCTTCAGTGCCACCCGTCACTTACCAGGTCTGTGATCACACTCCCAGCCTGCCCACCCTGCTCTGTACTTTGCTTTCACCCAGTACTTCCAACACATGGATGCCTCTGTGCCTGGGAATGCTGAAAGGGCTTTTGATTCTCACCCTGCTTTCAGATAAAGTCATAGAGGCTCTCCTGGTCCCTTCCTGGGAGCTCACATTGTCTGCCACCAAAGTTTTGAGGCAGAAGGACCATCCTTCTGCTTTTGTGTCCAACTGCTTCTGGGGCTCCCAATATCAAAATATTGGGAAAGGCCATGAAGAAAATGGAGGTGCTCAAAATAAAAGCCACGTTTCCGAAAAGAACAGGATATCTTCTGAAATGAATACGTGTGTCATATCTGTCTTTCTAAGTGTCCTTTCCCTGCCACCTGATTTTATCAAAGTTCTTATTGGTGACTCATTTTATATAATTGATATTTACCGACTTGGTATCCGGCAGTGATTGACTGCATTATTTTTCTTTAACCTGATTTTAACTTAAATATCATTTTCTGGGTGCCTGCAAAGAAGCAGCTAGAAAGGCTATCATGCACGAGTGTCTGCTACCTTTAAATTAATACATTCTGCTTTATTAATTCTTCCTGTGACATGTATTATAATACACTCGCATGTACATAGCGCCTATCGTATAAGAACCCTGAGGCACTTACAAACATTAACTAAGCCTTACAATCTTCTTACTTTGGGTAAACAGGGACAGAGGGAGGTTAAGTCTGTCATCCTGACAGCTCTGTGCAGAGCTGGGCAAGGCACTGCTCTATCCTGACGCCTTGCAGCCTCTGGGGAGCTCACAGTCCCTGCAGGGTGGCTAACGCACCCCGTAAGATGGCTACGGCACCCCACATGATGGCTAGTGCTCCCCATTCTTCCATATGTTGTGGAAGTGGTGTGCAGGACTGGGAAAATGGGTCAGGATCTCCAAGGAATCATAGTGATTTGCCTAAACTTACCCATATTTCCCCTCCACCTTTACCTGACTCAAGCAGTGGTCTGGGTATTGGCTATGCAAGAAGTGAGCAAGCCCTGGTTGCTCAGCAGAAGTAGAAATCATCCTTAAGATTATTTCAGAGCAGGTAATAGAGAACAATAGAGCTGTTGAGAAATCCACCTAAGCAACAAGTCAGCCTTGGGGAGTGCAAGTGTGTCCTAAAGGCACTGAAATCTCAGTAGGATTTAATAGAAAATATGGCCCGGCCCCTTTTCCTGTTCTAAACATGAAGTGTTGAATTAGAAATGGGGTGGGGTGGGGAAACTTTGGGACTTGAGCATCATAGGATGCATAATTCTCTTCAAAGAAACACATCCCACTATAGGGTGTAGCACAGGGGGGTCCCTCCATGCAGGTCAGGTGAAGTCCCACTGCATTCCTGCCAGGGGAACGAGCAGATGAGAAAGTCTGAGTAAATGAATTGAGTAACAAAGCCCAAAAGGACTCTTTTTTTTAATTATTATTATTCCCTTGGAGTATTAAGAAATCTGTGCAAAAATCTCCTGCCTTCCGGAGGGCGCTGCGTGACAGGCACTGGGCTATTTCCAGTCTGCCTGGGAGCTGTGGTCCTTTCATTTCTTTTCTCCTGTGCATGCTGCACCAGGGTTTAGCTGACCCATCCCTCCTGGTGGAGCATCAGGATACCTCAAAGAGTCCCAGCAATGAGGATGAGGTCACAAGGACCACAGGCAATAAAATCCCCCTGGATCCCTCTGCATGGACCATGCAGGGCTGGTCCTGAGTCCTGCCATGAGAACCTCTGTGGTCCTGCCATGTCCCCTTGTACAGACACTTCCATGCCTGGGAATCTCCCTCCACCAGCAGAGCTTGTTTAGTTTTGCCCAAAAACGAAGAAGAAAGAGCAGCTTTTAGAGAAACAATAAAAAGAATGGGTTATCCCTTCCCTTTTTGGGAAGGTGGGTGGCTGGGACAGGAGCGAGGCCCTGCTCCAGGGGTTTGGAGAGGAGGATGGAGCCTGACCAGCAGCACGAGCTAAGTCCTTCCGTCCCAGCTTGCGTAGGTGAACCTGCTCCTTCTGCCCTGCCCCTTACCTACTGAGTCCCTGGAAATCCGATTACTGATCCAGGCCAGCCGTACGTGCAGCCAAGCAATTACATTGTTTTTCCTCCACCGCAGCTCGGCGGGGCCTGCGGGCTGAGGTTTACGGGAAAACGGAATTTTAAGACAAAAAAAGAAGCGCTTGATGATATTGGTATTACGAGGACGGCTTACAGTGCTGGATATTACTGCTCTGCTCGGGAGTGATTAAGGGTTCCAGTTGAGACTGGATGGTTTATTCTGTTTTATTGAAGTGTAGGAAGAGCTGGGAAATGAAGGGAGTGGGAAAAGGCAGAGTGGAGTTGTGGAGCTGGGGAGCTGAGGTGTGGGATGGATAAATCTCTGGCTCTTCAAGGATGGAGTTCTGCCCGTGTGTTCATGCCTAACCCAGCCCATTCCATGATATGATATGATATGATATGATATGATATGATATGATATGATATGATATGATATGATATGATTTGATATGATATGAGATGAGATATGGCATGGCCATCCCTGGCAACGACACCGAAGTTCAGCCAAGGTCATAGCACGGACACCCAGGCTCCACCCAGAGCCTTCCCATCCTCCCTAGGCTGGACCCCTGAGCTTTCCCACCCTGGAGTGGGTTTTAATGCTGTGCCCATTTGGGAGTTTTGGACAGCTGGCTTGGGAGCAGGGCATGGCAAAGGCATAACTTCCCATCAGGGAGCAGCTGAGCTTTTGGAACTGCAGAGGAAATGTTTTCTAGCACAAGTTTAAGATAATAAACTCAACTGAGTGAGCAGACACCAGGAAGAAATATTTAATTATCCTTCTCACCATTATGAGGAACTTCTGCCACTCTTCAGGTTATTATACAGTAAATAACCAGTTTTCTAAAGGACAGAGCTGTTTTAATTATATGACAATGAATGCATAATTATTATGTTTGTTAGGAATGAATCACAAGACAACAGACTTGATATTGCTGCTCTAGTTAGTGCATCTTAATTACTTTTTCATTTATTTTGCATATAAAAGCTATTTGCTAATTGTCTTTGCTGTAAATATGCAAAATATAATTAGTCATTCATAATTCTTTATGTGTTATCTAACTGTACATTTGTTACTGAGGAATGTATATTAAAGTTTGCATATTTAATGGGCTTTTGTGGCGTAGAATATTTTCATACAAAGTTTTCAGGAAATATTAGAGACATCACTTAAACCTTCTTTTAACCCCTTTTCCTATGCAAACTAATGTTTCCCAGAAAGACTAGATATTGATAAATTAAACCCCCTGGAAATCCATTTCTGTTTTCTAAGCATACAATACAAATCCAGTGCTGATGATACGAAATGCCTCTTGGTCTCAAACTGAAACCAGAGAGATTAGGGCCTGTTAAAAGTGTTGCAAGTTGGTCTCTACAGTGAATCGAAACTGTAAGTACAGAATTACAAATGCATTAGCATCTTATTGCAAGATTAAGTGCATTTCTCTTGCTGTAGGTGAGTTACTGTGAGAGTCAGGCCATGGTGCTGAAGAATCTGGTGGCAATATTTGGTTTAGATGCTGTTGATCAGAGCAAGAGGTCACCATTCCTGCTTATTGTAAGGCTGCTGAGCTTCTGTCAAATAATAAAATATACCAGACTTGAAATCTCAATTTTGCTCTCTAGTTTGGGCGCTTGTTGGATCTCTCTTTAGTCAGGTTGCTTGCCCTGGATTGGAAAACCACATAAACTCTTCAAGCTTTTCTTTTCCTAAGGCTTAGGCAAGTCCCATCAGTAATTAGCCCTCTGCAAGGCCCGCCGTTCCCGGGAATGTTTTACCTTGTGATTAGATTCATTGCAGAGATTGCCTGGTTCAAACAGGCCATGTGTTTTCGGGAGCTGAGTGCCAGCCCAGGTCTCGGGGAGCTCGGCAGATAATCACACATCAGCTGCTCCCTCGTCGCGGCGAAGCGCTGCCGCCGCCGCTCGTCACATTCCACGTTTCTCCATCTCAAACATTTGATTTACTATCCGGTTGTACTGTTAATCCTGTGTCGTGACACTCCTATTCACTTCTGCTTTTCAGCTGAAAGCAGCTTCCTATGAAGATAAAGCTAGGTAAAATCTATTGTGGGGGGAAGAATAACTTGAATGCAGCTATCATATCGAAAAGAAAACACACTCCTCCACTCCTCACTCTTTAGATGCTCTGAATACTTTCCTTAATGATGAAGTCAAATAGAATAGCCACTGAGAATACAAGCCATGGTTATTTTCTTTCCCCCCCTTCAGAAGTAATCCCGCTCTGTGATTCTGTAATTGTTCTTATTTACGTTGGGCAAATCTTTTTAAACTAGCGTATATAAAAAACAGAATGACAGTAGGGTATGAATTAGGGAAAAGAAAACCCAGCTAACATGCTTCAGTAAATTGTGAGATGAATAAATCATACATATCCCTACTTATCAAACAAGTATTTAGAAGCAAATTTAAATAATGCTGTTTAATGCTGGCACTTGCATAAACCCCACAACTGTCAGTGACATTTTTTTCCAAGCAGTTGACTACTTGAGCTATAGATTAAAAACCATACATTTTATGCATCTGGCACAGCGCAAAAAGCCCCCACCACCCGACTACTTTAAATGATGTTCCACTTCCACACAGAAGCTGTGCAACAGCATTTAATCAGCTGAGAGCTGAAAACTTTGTATTTCACATCACAGGTGGGGTTACGACTGCATGAAAATGAGAAAGTCAAATAGGACAGGTGAAATTTTAGTTTCCAACCTGCACAGCCAGGAGTTACCCTGTTAGAGGGAGGTGAATCCTAAATGCATTTCTTTTCCTGCAGATAGGCTGGACATGGACATGCTACGAAGGTATAGTGAGAGCATTTGAATATTTTTCTGCCCATTCAAGCTTTCTTAGCCTTTTGGAGGAAATGAGAGCAGCTACCCAGTGTGGCAGAGGTTCTTTCTGTGATCCACTGCCTCTGTCATGAGGGAAGGAGGGCTGTCAGTGCTGGGGTTAAAATCAATTACAACGTGCTAAAAGAATCAGTTGAGAAAACCAAATCCTTTGGTATCAAATTTTCATTTTGTCTTCTGCGTCAGGCAACTCAAATAAAAAATAAAATTTTGGGTTTAATGGGAGAAAAGACTCTTGAAAATAAATTCACAGGGGTAATAAACTGTGTGGGTTTCAAAATAATCTTTATTATTATATGGGTGATGCTGAAGACATAAAGACTTTGAGGCAGTTTGGGGGGAGAATTTTAGTCTTTGAGCATTACAGAAGACTTTATGTGTGCTTTTTGGAAGAATTCATTTAAAACTCAGTAGGAAACAGGTAGGGTGCATGTTTCCAGGGCAGGGAAAATGCATTTATTTCTGTCCCATTTAAATGCTGGATTGGTGGGTCAGGATGTCAGCACAGATTCCTCCAACTTCACCATGAGCTCTGCTGAGTAAGATCTGTGGTCTCACAGGAATACAGCTCAGTTAGTCCAAATAAATCATCATGGAGATTTTTTTTTTCCCATTGAGACAGTTACAAACCAGCATTTCTCAATGTAATTTTTCTTCCCTGATGGTGGGATCCTGGGCCATCAGCAAAGCCTGAATTTCTGCCTGGTTCTTTGCCAGGGAATCAGCAGTGTACAGGATCTGGGTGGGAATTACAGGTCTGGACCTCATGGGCTAAGGCACATCCAGCTTCACCTCCTGCACCGAGTCAGATGTTGATAGAAATGGTTATTTCCTCATCTGAGTAAATCTGGGAGGGTAGAGCATCTTTTCTGTGCCTCC
>VXBT01011149.1:74052-77719 GCA_013400235.1 Oriolus oriolus
CTAAAATCCTTTACTCAACTAAATTCTTAATAAGTAAACTGAGACTAACCCTCTAATACCAGATTTGTTAAACAACATGATTTAGGTCCTTGCTATTCATGCACCTTGTACAACTAAAATGACTGTTAAAGCTAGAATCATGAAAGAGTCATTTTATGTAGCTGCTAAATTCCTCTCAAATCTCCTTGCAACTTAACGAGTAAAGAAAGCTCAATGTGTAATGCCAGCTAATGTGGTTTATGCTAGAAAATAGTATCAACCTATCTTTGTAGCTTATCTAAGCCAGGATAATACTTTTAGCCTTTATAGTAGACCCAACTCCATTTTTTCAACTCTTGACTATGTATTTCCTGAAATCCTTTTCCAAAGAGTTAAATTGGATGTGAAATCTGTACTAGGCTATGGGACGCTCTTTGTTCTAGGAGGAGGCAGCAAAGCTTTGCTTCTGTATCACTTTCATTGCCTTCTGATTGAGGTTGACAGTGTGACAGGAAAGCAAAGAGAAGCAATTGCAGGCTGAATGAGAGCCTTTTTCAGCCTTACAGCAGCCTCCTCCTTAGCCCCTGAGAAAAAGAGGTAACAGATGCCGATAGCACGAATCCCTAACAAAGTCCTAACTTTGATGCAGACAGAAGACAAAAAAATGGGAAAGATTGTCTCACTTCAGAAAAACCTTGAATGGAGCACAAAGGAGGTGCTTGGGGCTGCGGTGGTGGCGGGGGGGAATATTGAGGGGCTGGAAATGGCTGGGAGAGTTATGGAGCGGCAGCATCTCGGGGAATACATTGTTGGGAAGGCTTCAGGTCCTCGTCATCTGCTGTGGCAGCAGCGGGAGGAGCTGGGGAAAGTGTCCCCAGCCATGGGGGGTCGGGAGGGGGAGCTTTTCACGGCGCCCAGTGCTGCGACTGCAGGGAAAGGCACCTTTTCCCTGCACAGAAAGGCACGTTATTTACACCNGATGGAGTAAACAGCTGCTCGGAGGGATTTTCTGATGGAAGGAAAACAGAGCGGTGGCGAATGTGTTCTCATCTCGCTCCGAACAGATTGCGCGCAACAAGAGTTTTCCCGGTCGCTTCCGCAGCCTGGGATAGTTGTTGTTATTTCTTGTTTTTTCAAATGTTTTAAGCAAAAAAAAAAAAAAAAGTCTCCCACAGACTTTGCCTTTGGACCTTGTAAAATGACCTAAATTTAGTGCAGGGAGAAGGGAAAAAAAAGGAATAACTGGAATAACTTTTGTTTGCTTACAACGGATCTGTCCCCCAACATGACGCGAGCCCAGTACAACAGATCTCCCTTTTTCAATAATATTGAGACAGGAGCACCCAAACAAACGCAATATTAAGTGTGTTTGTATGTAAAGGATCTTCTTTTGCATAATATGGCATTATTCTCACATGCTAAGGGGGCAAGAACCCATCCCCAAGGCCTGTAGATGGATAAATCTTAATTTACTCCCAGAATTCTGCAGAAATTCAGTATATGCACTAGTGGGATTCATAACACGGATGAGGTGGGCAGGAGGAAGCACTGCCTCCCTCTTTCACCCACCCTGGACACAGCCCTGGTGTTATTTCCTCAGTCTGTGTGGAGAAAGGGATGCCATGAAACGGTGCCTTGAAATTCTCTTTCTCCCAAACGAAGAAAAAGAAGAAATGTTTCTGCAGGGAGGGGGATTAGGGCTGGCAGGACACTGTGCTAACAGCCCTGCGTGGACCTTTTAAAAGCTGGGCTGTGTTAGTGGCCTAATGGATTGATGTGGTTTAGTCTTTAAATAGGTACTTAGAGAACGGTTTAAATGTGAATAACGGAGTGATACCTTATTAAAACCAACTGGCTGAAAGAATTATAAATTCACAGCTCGTTCAAACAAGAAAGGAAAGCCCATGACATTTCCTTAAGGAGCAATGATAGTCTGCAGTGTCAATATGGCTTTGGTATATGCACATTAAAATGTGTAAGTCTCTATTTATGGGGTAATGGCACGCAGAATTTCAGCTGGATATTTAAATGGAGCATATTTCCTCCCTTTTAATTGTAGCACTGGAGAGAACTAATTTAATTTTTTTTGCCTCTATTTAAATATTCAGAAAATTATTTTATTTTCTCAAACATTATAAAAAAAGGATTTTCCCCCTGACTTAGACTTTGTTTGCTAAGTTTCATGGCTGCAGAATGTAAATTTCACATCTGAATTAAAAAAACCAAACACTTAAAAAAATAGAAGTTGCAATAGAAATGCGCTCAACTTAAACTACAATGGTGTTACAGCCATGTGGATGTGGCACCATAATTATAGCTTAAAAAGCAATTAAGATAAAAGCCAGTACAAAGAGATCAGCCAAATATCAAGAGACTCAATTCTAAGCAAAACAAATCTCTAACTTCAAGCTAAACAAACTTTTGGTGGTCCGTGTACTCAACATTTTAATATTCATATACAGACATGGAAACATACTGAGGGTTTGGGCTTCAAAAATGCTCCTTTAGCAGCAAAATGAGTTCAGAATCTCTTGAAGCTTTTCAGGAAAAAATGCATAATGGAAATCCCTGACCATTCTAGGGGAGTTCAGCTGTGGGTTCCCAACGCTCATGGTTGACTCCAGTGCTGGGGCCAAATTATTCCTCCTCTCTCATGTGGGCCCAGGATCTAAAATTTGCCTTTTCTCTTAAGGTTGGGCAGTGCTGCTGGGAAGCTTGGCAAAGATTTGGGGTGTTTTCTGGTGAAGTGCTGAGTCTGGATGAACCTCCTGTGCAACCTGTATTGCACCAGCAGGTTTTGTCTGGGAACATAAACAGGACACACATCTAAATGTTTACATTGATCCTGTGCCACACAGACACATATGAACAGATATATTTGCACATAAATTTGAAATATTCCTGTAGACATGCAGTTCTGGACACGGACTTCATATGAATTATATGCATTGCACCCTGGCATCCCTTTTTGTTCCTTTTCTGTATCAATTTAAATTACAAGCCCATTCATACATTACAAACCCACTCATATAATACAAACCCAACTAAAACATACTCTAGACAACAGTTATAACCCTGTCATGTGATTTTTTTCTCTATAACAATCCTACAAGACTTAATACCTAGCTGGATTGGTATTAAATGGTAGAGTTTCAATTAAAAAAGGGTAGTTTTTATTCAGTTCTGCAGGCAGAGTGACTACAGCATCAAAACCAGACTTACAGAGCACAAACTGATGTATTCAGTTTTATGGGAATTTTCCATAAGGGAATACATTATGTCTTAACTAATGTTTTGCCTTAAAACATAAGTTTTGCTGAACCAATTAAATCAACCAACTAATCTTGCACATGAAACATTAAACAAGAATGGAGTGTCTGCAATTAGCAAATAGCTTTGATGTGACTAAATATCTATCTCTATGCATCACCAGTGTTCTGGGTTTAAGTCCCAGATGATGTTAGACATGCTGAATGTAAATGTTTGCTGCCTATAGGTTTCCAAGCAGCTGAGTCTTGGAGCAGCAGCACTGCTGGGTTCAGAGGGATGGAAAACCAGATGTCAGCTGCTGTTAGCAGGGAAGGGCCTGTTTTGCATTAAAACATGGGTAAAAGTGAGAGGAAGGGAGAGTGAAAGAGGAAGGGAGGAAGGAAGGAAGGAAGGAAAGAGAGAGAGAAGGAGAGAGAAA
>VXBT01011149.1:77887-88122 GCA_013400235.1 Oriolus oriolus
AGAAAGAAAGAAAGAAAGAAAGAAAGAAAGAAAGAAAGAAAGAAAGAAAGAAAGAAAGAAAGAAAGAAAGAAAGAAAGAAAGAAAGAAAGAAAGAAAAAGAAAAAGAAAGACAGGCACAGGATGCCATTAAAATTAAAAGGCAGGCAAGAAGCACCATAGTTAATGCCCTTAAAAACAAAGACTGTCTTTAAAATATTCTTTAAAAACTAGGTTAGAAAGAAAGAAAAAGAAGTCTGAATAACATGATAGTTCAAAAGTAGCATAGAGCAGCCCAGCTCTGCTGTCAGGTTCCCAAAATCCGTGCAGCCTGTGCAACACCTCCCTCCTGGGCAGCAGTGATTTTGGGAACCCGATACCCGGGGCTTTAGAAACTTTAGAGGCATGAGAAGCTGTGTGCGGAGGTGTGGCTTAGTAATTGCTCACCTTTTTTTGTGCAAACACAAAAACACCGCCCAGGCCAGGAGGCTCCCGTGTGTGGTGGGAGCAGGTGTGGATGCTGGAGGGGGAATGCAGCGTGGGAAAGGAGGGACACACGGCACAGCCTGCTCGGGCCAGCCTGGCAGCCCCACTCTGCTCCATCCTTGTACAATATTCAGCACCTTTCTTTCACAATTCTAACTTTTTTCTTCACGTTTTAATGAATGTAGTGTTTGGACAAAACTCTTGAGCTCATGGTGCGGCTCTTGGGGATGGTGCCGTGCAGGGCCAGGAGTTGGGCTCAGTGACCCTTGTGGGTCCCTTCCAGCCCAGCAGATTCTGTGATTCTGTTTTGCTCTGGAGAGAAACTCGTGGCTACAGCTAAGGAGGGGCCAGGCTCAAATACTCAGCAGAAAGACACAAATCTGGCTCTCCCCAAGCAGCTGTGATTCCTGAAGAGGCCACCCTGGAAACAGAGACAGGAGTAAGGGAATAAAGGTGGATATTTATTGGAAAGGCCTCCAGAGGCACACCCTGGGCAGGCCAAAGGCTGCACCCGAGATGGACCCCGAGTCACGAGTTCTTCACACTGTTACAGGTTTGGTCCATTTGCAGATCAGCATAAATTGGCCAATTAAACTTTAGCTAATGATGGAACTGCCCCTCAGCTCGCCCCCCTTCTCAAGGTGCTGGGTTACACATTTTGGGCCTGGGACGGGCTGGGTGTCCTTGGAGAGCAGGCCTGGAGAGGCTTTGTTATGTCTGTGTGAGCATGAGAGAGCAGCAGCTGACAGGCTGCAAGGCAGTTCAGAGTCACACACTGGGAATGCAGAGAATGCAGAATTTGAAAAATATAAGAGTTAAAACTTTAGGCATCAGCTGGACATGCTGATTACCCAACTACTGCCTTGGAGGTGGAGCTCTCCCAGCTCAGCCTGGAAGCACCATTTATTTTGTATAACTAATTCAATGTTTGCTAACCATGAGAGATGCTTGAAGCTGTAGAGGCCAAGAAGGAACTGAGCAGGACCCAGCACTGAAGAGCAATGAGTTATCTGGGTACCACCACGTGAGGAACTCCAGTTTCATCCTTGGGGTGAAACGAGGAGCAAACAAACGGCAAAGCAGGGCTGGTCTTATCTTGACACAAGAAATAGTGACTGAGATATGTGTGCAGGAGTGGAATAAGGAGAGTGGGTTTGGAAGGACACAGTCCATTTTAAGGATCTACCATCACATCAAGGATCATACACAGTTAAGGTAATGGCAAAACTTGCAATTTAATAATAAAAAATCAATTATAAGGTAAGAAATATACATGAAAAATAACTGTTTCCTTCAAATGGCAAAAATTACTGGAGTGGGTTGTCTGTAGCAAGAAAATTTGTACTTTCCCCAGCACATATGGGTGGGTTTTGTTGAACAGTGGAAATCCAGCTAAGCAAACAGGTGCAGAGATCTGCATTTCCCACTGCATCCTCACTTCTCATTATCACACTAGCAATTAATATTTTGGATTTCCTGATGATCAGAAGGCAGCTGACAAGGATGAATCACTCAGCCATTACAGCACCTTGGAGGGGTTGATATTATCAGGGACACTTAGCAGAAAAGAGGGAAAGGATTCCCAGATATCATATGGCATTCCATGAGGGTGAGGGACAGCATCCTCCCAGCGGCCTTGTCAGATGTGCCACACACTTAACGGGAATTCCTCAGGAGGGATGTTAAAAACACCAGTGGGGTGTCCAAATTCCTTCTCCTTTAGCCCAACATTCACCTACATGGGGAAGGGGTGATGCTGGGCAACAGCCACCACATGAATGGAAACTGTGATCATTTTCCTGATTTTTTTATGAGCATGGTAAAATCCCCCAGCAACTGCAAGGGGTAAAAATGAAAGTATTATACAGTCATAGAAACACAGAATTGTTTGGGTGGGAAGGGACCTTAAGGACCATCCAGTTCCCACCCCCAGCCATGGGCAGGGACACCTTCCACTAGACCAGGTTGCTGCAAACCCCATCCAGCCTTGAACCCTTCCAGGGATGGGGCAGCCACAGCTTCTCTGGGCAGCCTGTGCCAGGGCCTCACCACCCTCACAGGGAAGAATTTCTTCCTGATATTTAACCTAAACCAACTCTCTGTCAGTTTGAAGTCATTCTCCCTTGTCCTATCCCGCCATACCCTTGCAAAAATTCTCTCCCCATCTTTGTGAGACATTTTTCAGATTGGCACATTTGCAAAAAAGCAGCAAAAGCTGAGTGCTGTAAATCAGACAGGTCCTGCTCCTGCAGAATTGTTAAAGGTGTTTGGGAAGGGGCCTCAGAGGGCAGGAGGCAGCCTGAATAATTCACCCCAAGGAGCCTGAGGGCTGCTGCTCTTTTCCTATTTAAGCTGAAAATAATGTTTCCCTTCGCAGTGCTGCCCTGCCTGAACGTGGAAGGGTCCTGAAGTGCTCTGGTCCAGCTGTGGGGTGGCGATGAAGAAGAGGAGAGCTCGGACGTATCTTCTCCAGCATGGAGCAGGGAATTGGTGCTCTTCCCCACTGAGATGAAGTCAGGCAGAGAAAGAACTGGGAACCAAGAGCCACAGGACCAGGACTTTCACCTCAGGTGAAACATCAGGCTTAAGTTCCTGCAAAAGGTCAGCAGTTTATACCAGGTGAAAGAGTTGTAAGAGCAGAGGTTCCCACAGACCAAAAAAAGCTCTGTTGTGGAGTAGGACTGGGTGAGTCCTGCTGGTTTCAGCCACTCAGATGAGACCCCACGTCCACAGTTTTTCCCACCAGATGTGGCTGAGCTTGCACAGCAAAGCCAGGCAGCAGCAAGAGGTGCTTGGGGCCACAGCCCAGCTGGGCAGCAGGTACCCTGTGAATAGTCATGCATCTTCTACCTCTCCACTGCACCACACCTACCACCGCCTGGCCCCAGCCTGTGGATACTGAAAAGCTGCTGGGCAGACAAATTTTCCATCTCCCCGCACTGATTCTGTGGGAATTTTCCTTTGCTGTGCAAGCTATGTAAACAGTAAGATAGGGTTTTGTAAATAACTCTCACACCTGCTGGTTTTTCACTTATGTTTTGGTACAGTAACATAATATTTTTAAATGGGCGTCTGGTGCTTCAGCCAGTCACCTCAGGACAGGTGTGAGCACTGTCCAATGGCCTTTTGGAACGAGGGTATATAAATGATACTGTAAAATTAATAAATAATGCATTCTCTCGCTGGACTCACTGCTGCATCTCTGAATTCCTCCTAAGCCTGCTACACCAGCCTGCTCACCAACAAGGTCAAAAGTGTCTAGGACCATCTGCCAGATGGACAATGCCACTGCAGAGCCTCTGCTTCCTCGGGGAAGCAGCCTGAAATGGCAGGAATATGTACAGAAAACGATGCCTCATTAGTTAACATCAAAAATTCCTCTGAAATAATCATTTTTAACTCATTGCCAGTTAAATTAAATTCAGACATGCCTGCGGTAACATTTGGGTCTGCGGAAAGAATTGTTGTTCAATTAGAAGAGAAGCCAAACACCATTAAAGTAGAAATGCATACAGCAAGTACAGTGGAATTCCACCTGTTCATTCCAGATGTTTGCAGTCACTCACACTTCTAAAGGCTCAGTAAACAGAGCTAATGATGCTTCAGAATATCTTAATACCAGCTCCTGCATCCCTTAAAAACAGAGCTGCTGGAGCAGGGTTAGAAGAAGGGATGCTGCTAAAAACCCTGCAGGGATCACACTGCCCTTGTGGCATCCTGCAGCTTGAATGGGCTTGGGGATCCAAGACTTGAGCAATTCTCCAGGGATCTGCCCTGAATTCCTGGTTTAGCAAAGGGAACAATCCGTGGATTAATGAGAAGAACAGAAAGTGGAGCTCAAAAAGAAAGATGGCTCCTATGAATGGGAAGTGCAGCTCTCTAAAATAGGTGCTGAAAAGCCAAATATCACCTGTCACTCTCTGTGTTTGCTGCTTCCTGCACCAGAGGCAGGTTCCATAAATGTGTGTCCCTCCAAGGGCAGCTGCTGTCACAGCTGATTTTAAATTCTCTGGGTAATTTATTTATTACCAGTACTGCTCATTGCTATGCTTCCCTAACAGGGCAGCATTGCAGAGCTGGGAATCCAAATCCTTCCTTGCATGGGAATGGTTCCTGATCATTAAAGATCATATTCTGATCTTCCAGGACTTGTGGAAATCCTCTGCAATTAAAGGAAAACCATTCAAAGAAGCTCTTTTCCCAGCCTGGGAAACAATGAAGTGGGATTCCTACAAATTGATACCCCAAGTCCCCAGTTCCTTTCCAAAACACCTTTTGTGCTGAAGCTTCCTTTTGTGTTCTCCGGGAGTTCAGCACGGACATTCCCAACTGGAAAGTTACAAAATATTTAGAAAAATTGAGCAGCTTTTGTGCCCCTCCCTCAAACTGGTTGAAATTGGGCAGCACATCTTAAGACTGCAGTTGTTAAGGGAAAAGGCACTGTTCAGCATTGGTTTTGGAAACAAGACTTGTACCTGAGAGGAATTTTGATGACTCACCAGGAGATATCACTGCCAGAGCAAAGGACTCTCCACTTGGAAAGCCTTGCCCACTCTTCAGGCTTTAGGGAGCAGTTGAAGAGCAAGTCTCAGTCAGTTTAACACGTTTCTCCTGGATCTCTTGCCCCCAGGATTCTAACTCGGCTCTGCAAAGCCAGAATCCTTCCTACTCCATGCACTCCCAGTGCCCTCAGACCACCTCAGGCACACAGATGTTGTTGTGTTCCACACTTCCTGGCTTAGTGCATCCAGACTGTCCTTTCAAATATATCGGGACCCCAACGCCCAGAGCCAGAGGACACCAGGAATCGGGGCCAGGAGGGTTTCATGAGGTAGCTGCCCCTCTCTATAAGGACACACAAAATACCATCATCGCTGCCTTGGGAAGAGTAAACACTGTTTTCTCACCCTGATTTCTTGTGTGCTCCTGACCACGGTCCTGGCAAGGAAAACCTGGGGCCAGCCACAAAGGTCTGAGCTGGGTGGCACTTGGTGGGAACTGCTGGGAATACTTTGGGCAGAGCAGAGCCGGCAGCCCAGAAAGCAGGAGGAGGAAGAGGAGGAGGAAGAGGAAGGTGCTGTTCCCTTCCCTTCCTCTGCCTCTGCTCCCTCACACACACAGTGTTTCCACAGGCTGTGCACAGGGACCAGGATTTGGACATTAATTAATAGGATTATTTCTTATGAATTTCCTCTTCCCCTTTCCACAGGATGGTTCACGAGAGCGGTAGGTTTGACTTCCCCTTGGTAAAGCACCAAGGCTGCATTTGCAGGACCTGGGACGTGGCCATCACCCCATTAATACCCTCTGATGTGGGGCACGTTCTCAAATCAGGAGGAACACAGGATGGCAAATTATCACCCTCCTCAGCCCATGAACTGAGATACCCCCACTACCATAACACATCTCCCACACCCTGAGGCTGCCCCCACACACTCGATACTCCCTGGGCAAAGCAGGATGGGATCCCAGCATCACGCCTGGTGGGTGGTTCGTGTGCACCGATTTCCCCTCTCAAGTGGGATTTTTCCAAAACCCAAGGTTTCAAACCCTCAGCTGAGTGGAGAAGCAGCAGCTGAAGCCAAGGAGGCACCGAGTACCTTTGCTGCTGCTCTCGTCTCAGAATCTCTTTTCTTCATTATTGTAATGCGCCTTTCATGTGATTTCTCTATGTAACCGATAATGTTCTTGAGCTTGCATTTCACAGGAAAGGTTATTTTTGAAAAGAATAAAGAAAATCCTTATCAACCTACATGCTTGTTGTAGGAATGCCAACTCTCTTATAGGAGTGCAGGTCCATCCATTCCTTTATTTTGATGTAAAAAAAATCTCCTGGCCTGCAACTACAACATGTAAGAGGCATTGCAGGCAGAACTTGATCTCATCTCACTCTGAAGACAGCAGGGCCTTTCTCCCCCAGAATAAATCCCAAACAAGCCCCCCTCCTGCTCCCAGCTTAACTGGCAGCTTCAGCAACAAGAGATAAACTTCAACCTACGTTTCCTTTCCAAGCTTAGTTGTTCATTACTTTTTTCCTCCCACACCTACCTTGATCCCCTGCAAGAAGCAATTACCCAAATGATATTGTGGCTGAGGATAACTAAATATCCCTCCTGATACAAGGCAGTGATATCACCGTGACTTCTACAGGTCTCAACAGATTTTATACAGCATGCCTCAAAAAAAAAAGGCCCTCCTCCAAAGCGGTCTTTGAACCTGCCCCCTGTTATAAGCACAGCTTGCAGAAAAGAAAGAGGAAATGGCAAAATTTCATGCCTGGAGCATTTGGACCAAGTGCAAAGCTCTAAGAAAGGTAAAGCACTCCGTTATTTGACGGTTCATAAATGCTACAGAGTCCCTGTCCTTCTTTAAGAGATTATTGGAGGATGAAGAAGGGGTTCAAACTCTCAGACTTTCATTCAGGACAGACGCCTCCCACCCACAAAAGTCACATTTCTGGGACAAATGAGCCCCCAAACAGAAAGTGTTTTTCAAATAACCCTCTACTTTCTTACACTGTCAGAAGGTACAGCATCAAATTAATCTTCAGATCAGTGTGGGGAATCCAGGTGTCGTCGGGCAAAGACCATTCAGCAGAAACCCCACATGGCAAAGTCTGCCCTGGAGGGAACTGGAAGGGATCACAGAATCATGGATAATCGGGGTCGGAAAGGACCTTCAAGACCATCCAGTTCCAAGCCCCTGCCATGGGCAGGGACACCTTCCACTGGATCAGGCTTCTCAGAGTCCCAAAGATGTAAAAAAAGGGGTCTGGTGTAGGGGGGGGGTCATCACTTATGGCTACAGATCTGAGCTGCCAACCCGCAGCAGAGGCAGCGGGGTGAGCGGGAAAAATGCAAACCCTGCTGAAGGGCCAAGGCATAGATTTTCTGTAATTAGCAGCTGATGCCCATTGATTTTTGAAATAGCAACTCTTTAAAATAAAACAGGTTGCACAATGGTCATGCCAGCCAGGGAAATGTGCCTGAGCTCCCAGGTCTGCTTCAGTGACAGATGACAGTGCCACCAGCACGGCACGGAGCAGCGCTGACGTGTGCACCCAACGGAGCGGGGACTGCCTCGAAAACCCCTTCTCCTCCAGACCAATTTGTGTAAATAAACGCCAGCATTTCTAAGGCTTGATTGACTGAAGTCAGTGAGAAGGTCTCTGCTGACTCCACTGGGCTCCAGATAAGGTTCTTCAGTTCAGTAGCTTCCAAAATGCATCTGCTTTTCTGATTTAGTGCTATTGTTTGATGCAGGTCAAAACCAAATGAGCCTTAATTAGCTTCAAACCGAGTTCCCCATGTTTACAACATCCTGGTTTGCAGCTCTGTTCAGGTATGCACATTGCCAATCAGCTGTGAACCCTGGCTGCTCTTAAAATACCTGTTTGTCTCGCAGCCTCTCGCTGGCTACAAAACCGTGTTTCTAAATTCTCACATAATCAAAGGTGCGCTAAAAATAGAGGAAATTCTTGCATATCAGGACAAGAAAAAAAATGCACGCAACTTCTTTGCTCACTGATGCAACCAAAACACCCAGGAGTTATTATAATGTGCATTCCCTTGACAGAGACTTTTATTTCATGCAAATTACTATGATTAAGATTCGAATGCTTTTTTTCCATTTTCGCACATTACTTAATCAATGTGAAGTACTGTGTAAAAATTGCATCTCTTCATAACAGTGATTTTGACCAAGTCAAGTGTTGCTGCTAGAATCCTAATCCAGACTTGTGATTCAATTATCATTTAGAGACTTTCTAAATTCAAATTAAGTTTACAAAAAAAAAAAAATAGAAAAAGAGAAAAAGTTAATATCAATACGGATCATTTGTAGGTTTTGTCAAAACAGCTTCCAGTTGCAAGGGAATGCAAAACATGCTGGATTCTTTCTGTTTCATTTAGTTCTTTAACTAAACGTGAAAAATATACAGCGCTGCATGGAATGTGAGCATTAAAATGTGTACCCTGGGACACTTCTTGCTCATATTGCATTGTTTATATTTTATAGGCAGCCATCCCGAGAGCTTGAGAGAATATTTAAGCCCTGGATGTGGGCATCTGATTGAAGCAACCACGTTACCACAACTTCATGAGCTGCCTGCTCTTCAGCTGAGCCCCAGAAATTCACCTCATAACCCAGAGTGGGCGTCTGCTTCAGTCCTCAGAACTATAACTACCTAAAAAACCGGGTAAAATCTGTTAAAAACCTCCCTCCTCTTGGTGGTCTACGTTAAAATTTAGATGGAATATGCGTGTACATGATGCAAGCTGCCCATTAACAGCAATATCCTCATTATTTCCTGTGTTCTCACGTAGTCAGGTTAAATATTTCATGGTTTTTGGCAGCACTGTAGGCTGCTCATGGGTGTGAAGGTCAGTAATAACCACAACCTCTTCCACGTTCATGGAATCATGGAATGGTTTGGAATGGGCAGGACACCTTCCGCTACCCCAGGTTGCTCCAAGCCCTGTCCAGCCTAGCCTTGGACACTCCCACATATGCAATTCATGCAACCTGGCATTGAAATTCCTCCCTCAAAGCCAGAAGTGTTGGTAGCAAGCACTTTTGGGAAATAAACCCCCAGCTACTCAACATAAAGAATCCAATCAGTGGAGGAGTTGCTACATCCCTTGGCCCCAGAGATAACACAAACAATTCTGGAGAGCATTAACCTGGAATGCTTAATAGAACACCTCTAGATTTCAGAGGCTGGCTGGAAAATTACATTTGCATTAATGTTTTGGCTAATTATTCTCCTACAGCCACCTAGAAAGGTTACCTGGTCTCTCAGATCTGGTGTGTATCTAGTATGCTAGCAATTTCCCTTCCTTTTCATTCCTCACAGGACAGAAATTAGACATTGTCATTCCATATTATTTGCGACATGTTGACATTATAATTTAAAAGGATGCAGCAGTCCTGAACAGCTGGAGAGTAATCCTGAACAATCCTTGACAGTTTCCTTTGGAGGATGAATGCCCCTCCCTGGAGAACTGCGCAGTCTCTTATTTTAAACTAACAGCTAATTTTAGACAGTTTGCCCTCTCAGAAATGTGTGCCACAGAGACTTCTCTACATAGTGAACAGCAGTGACCAGAGATAAGCACCCACACAGAAAAAAGAGAGAGCTCTGAAATAGATTTTTCCTCTTCTAAGAGACATGACTTGTTTGCTGCATCGCCTGATGGAGCCAAGGAGGGACTCCAGTTGCTGAGCCAGCCCTCCCTCGTGCTGCGCTGAGCTGAAAGCTTCTCGGATCCCACACACACTCTGGGGCTGCTGTGCTTTGCTGCTCCCCAGAGACTTGAGGGAATTGGTTTAAGCAGAGGGGATTTTTTCCCCCCCCACCTATCCAACAGGCTCAGCACGCTGGGATTGAAAGTCCTTCCTCCTGGAAGGGAGAAGGAAGCAAACCTGCAGCAGGGTCAGGCATTACCTCTCTCACAGGTCTTGGATACATGGAGGGATGGAAGCACAAGCCAGAAAACACCTAGAGGAGGGTGGAAAACAGCTTCACATGGCTTTGTCTGGTGGGTTGTTGGGAGGATGGAGGAATGGGACCTGGGGATTCCCATGCCATGCCCATGGAGCAGAGCTCTGTCTTTCCTGCCCTTCTGCAGCTGTGGTGTGGCCTTAAGGACAGGTTCAAACACTCCCTACCAATCAGTGCTTGTGTCTTTAGCCAGTAATACCTTGATTTCTTTTCTTTCCATCCTTGTTTTTAAATTTTTTTTTCTTCTTTTTTGTTTCTCTCTTTCTACCC
>VXBT01011149.1:88154-99925 GCA_013400235.1 Oriolus oriolus
GCTCCTAGGACGTCCCAGGCAAAGGTACACTGCTTGCAGATCAGACATCAGCCAGGCAATGGGGTGTTTTGGGTTCAGCTCAAGGGTCAGCAAAAACTGCTGAAATGATCCTTGCTTTGTTGTGTGTCGTGTGGCCTCAACAGGAGCAGGTCTGGCTTGCAGGAGTCAAGGCAAGGACAAGCAAGAAGCACAGCAGAAATGTCTCTCTGTTGTCAGGGGAGCTGGAGGCACTGCCCACGCAGAAGGGAGCTCTCCCGGAGAGCTGGTTCATGCTCTGCAGCTCTTTTCTCTCCTGGGCACAACAGCAAGAGCAGAGAAGGACTGAAGGGATAAATATTTGTGTGCCATGAACTGAGCAAAAGCCCCCCTTGCTCAAATAGGTGCAAGGCTGGGTCTGAGCTGATTTGCTCCATTTTCTCTAGATTTGCATCAGTGTGGTCAATCTGGTCACTGATGATGGAATTCTGCTTTGCTGGGACCACTGAGAGGCTTCGTGCTGGCTCTGGTGGGGCTGTGGTCCAGCCTTTAACCTGTACAAGGTTTTTTCCATGCTGCACAGCTCCTCTGGGGAACAGTTCTGCCTTTTATGAATGGGAATCGCTGCTGGCTGGAGAATAAAACTGTCTGGAGTTGGGCTATGCTGGATAATGTGCCCTGCAATGTCAAGGGGAAACTCACCACTGGTTTCAAGGACAACAGCTTGTGGTCCCTTCTTCAGCTGTCATTCAGGAGTTTGTCTCATGGCTCCTACCAGTTAAACACTTCTATCAAATGAGGATAGTGCTCCAGAGGGGAAAGTGACAGAAGAAAACCCAGAAAGATTTCCTGGTTCTTTTTTCTCTAATTAAGAATGAGTCCCCTTAGCTCTCAAAAATCTAATCTGGGTGTTTTACTTTCCAAGAAGAGAATACTTTCCTAGCAGAATTTAGAGCAGCAAGCTTAAAAATCCAGGTTTTGGACTGAGGAGGTTTTAAAAACAATTTCACTGTCATTATTCTGCAGTTGGATGAGCCAACAAGCCACACAAAAAGAAAACCCTGTGAACGTAAAGAGACTGAGTGGAGTGATAAAAACCCGCCTCTACAAGATCTGTGTGGGGAGGACTTGGTCACAAGAGTGATGCTGTTCCTGTGAAGAAACATTTGCAGGCTCCAACCCCCAATAAAACACGTGGAGCAGCTGAGCAGGTAACACCCAGGGTGCTGCCTTGGGGCCCACAGGGGTGGGAGATGAAGCTGCTCCAACACTTGTCTGTGTGCAGGCACTCGAGTGAACACAGAAAATGTGTTTGCCAGAGCTGAAGGGCTTGTGGGGCTCAGGTGTTTGCACCTGATAAAAAAGCCTGGACGAGTGTTGTGGGAGTGTGGGAGCCTGAAGAGGAGAAGTCAAGACTCATTCTCTTTCCCTGAGAGATTCATTGCCCTAAAAAACAGAATCTGAACTGTATTTTCCACTGAGGACCAGGTACCCCCAGCTAAGAGGGGACCCAAAGAGCAATTTCCCTGTACATGGAAAAGGAGGGGACAGTGAAGGAAATTCATTTTCCTGGGTGTTCCAAGCTCATTCTCCAGCAGTTGTCAGAAATGTGAGCTCAGCCAGCTGCCTCTCCAGAAAGAATAAGATAAAATACAATAAAATAGCTTGGCTGAGTTTTTAAACCCTGATATCCCTATTGATTTTCCATGGAAAGCAGTCAGTGATGAATAGTAACAGCACAGTGCCCTCAGGTTGGTTTTCTTGTGCTGACATGCAGAATATGTTTAAACAAGTCCAGTTTTACTAGAAATTGTCCTCTGGAGCACGAGTCACCCCTTGTCCATCACGGTCCCCCAGATCAGCTCCCTACCCCATTATCCTCCTCTAATTATGGAGTCGACACAATTCTGTTTAAAAACCTCTGATGTGGAGGGATACGGTGGAAAACCATGAGCAAACCAAAGTCTGGGTGAGCCTTGCAAACTCTGCTCTTTAAATGACCTTGAAATCCTCTCCTAATTTCACACAGGTCTTAGCAAAACATTCCTGGGACAGCCTGATGGGGAGAAAGGGCATTGGGTGGAAGAATGGCTCATGGGAAACATAAGAACATTCCTGCCTGAGAGATCCTGAACCATGACACCCTCAGAGGGTGTCCAGCAGATCTTCCAGAACCTCATTCCATGCTCTCATCCAGTGACTGGAGGCCTCTTGGAGCCAGTGGACCCTGCTAGGAGAGCAGATTGCTGATGTGAGGCTTGTTCCTGCCGTTTCTGATATCTGAATGTGCAGTGAGAGACATGGACAATTCTGGCCCCAAATACCCATCCCCAAACCAAGGCTGGTACTAAATGAGAAGGAAAAAACTGTCTCCCCATAGCCTCAACTCTTCCCCAGGGGTGGAGCTGTTTTTATCTGTGAAAATGCATTCTAACACACCTTTGAAGAAGTCCTCTCCTGACTTGCTTCATCCACTGGCAACAGAATCCATCCCTATCCACCCAGGACAGAAAGAAAACATTAAAAAAAACCCCTCCTTATTTTCTTTCCCATTCGCACATTTTCAATTAAAATAGATTTATGCAAGCTACACTGAATGTGCCACAAATCTCTTTGCATGGTTAAAGTTGATTAATTGGGGTCGGAAGTGAAAATTAAAAAATGGCAGCAGCTCACAAAATACAAATAGCCTCTCCCGGGCCTTGCGGATGATGGAGCACGAGCGGAGGCGCCGGAGCTGGTTCTGCCTGGAGGAGAACCGCCTCCTTCACCTTGGGTTAAACACTCAAGAGCAAAGCTGGGGTTTGGGGGGGTAGGAGGCTGCCCTCAAAATAATGTGTGTATAATCCTCAAGATAATCAATTTCTTACAGATGTTTTGTAAACTTTCGTGTTCGAGAGCGCAAGCCATAGTACTTTCTAAATCCCTGGGGGTTGTACTTGATATCCATTTGTTATTTCCTAATGCTATTCAATCTTTTATTTCCCCCTGATTTTTTTTCTTTTTTGAAGCTTGCAGCAATAAGCCTGAGCCTTACGTCGGCAGTTGCCACCGCTTCTGCCATTCCGCGGTGAACTTTGCGCGCGTTTTCATATTCCTTTTCTTACACACCCGATAAAAGCATTATCAGGGAAATTCAAAAGCAAGCAGAAAACTGGCATAGCTAATTTAGGCTAATTAGTATGGCAGAAGCTGAGTCTTCTACTTCAGAGGTTCCCATGCCCTCCCATGTCTCCACCTGATCGCCTTGTCCAGCAGCAAACCCAGGAGGCAGCTCCAATTATATCATAACCTCTTCAAACACCAAGCCACTCAAGCTAATTTTATCCTATTAAACAGACTGAAGGATTCAGAAGAAAGGTTCTCCCCCAAAAGCTTCAATTACCAGTGTCCCTGATTACCATCTTTACAATCCTATATGCTACAGTTAAATACTTTTTTGCTTAGTGTTGCTTTCTTGATTTAGATGAAAAGCGAGTATTAAGAGCATGTCTTTTCAACTCAAGCAAGTGACATTCACAAAAAAAAAAAAGAAAAAAAAAGAAAAAAAGAAAAAAAACCCAGAGCCTCTCTTGTTATTAGCGTGTTTAATCAAAGTCAAGTTTAGAACCGTTCAAAGACAATGTAATTGGGGAAATGTAAACACCCCCTCACATCCGGTGGCATTTTAAGCAGCCACAGGTAACTGCCAGGAGCAGCAGTGATGGCCAACAGTATCAGGGCTAGAAGAAAAAAATTATATATATATATATATATATAAAGAAAACAGCAAGATCTCCTGAGGAAAGGAAATGTCGAATGGTGCTGGGATTAAATCCCATGTCACTAATCAGCAATAAAGACAGAAAACAGCCCCCAAGGTGCTGGGCTGCTCCAGCCGTCCTTGCACCAGCACGGGGTGGCCCTGAGCACGCGGTCACACCTGGCCAAACATACTCACCTGGGTCACAGATGTGCCTGGGCTCTCTGCCTGTGCCCCAGTCCTGAGGTGGCCACCAGTCTTCACTCTCCATCCCTGTGACTCTCCTTCTCTGAGGGCCAGGCGCTCACTGGAGAACAACTCCCCATTTTCCTGGTCAGTGCCTCTTCTCAGGGGGCTGCAGCCTTGGCTGGCGACTCCAGGTGCTGCCACAATTCAAATAACCCAGGCTATTCTTTTTAACAACAGAGGGGAAAATGGGAAAAAATACATGTCACCTGAGCATCAAATTAACCCTCTTCTGACCACTGAACCTGGGGGAAGTCCAGGTGATGGCAGTACCTGTTAGGACAGCATTTCTGTGGAAACAACACCAGGATATGGATCACCTGGGAACTTCAGCAGCACAAATCATAACAAAACCACATCTCACTTTTTTAGAAAAGAACTTATTCTTCACCTTCCCCAAGTAGACTAATTTTGCTTATTCCTCTTCTTCCACTGACAGCAGTTGTTTCAAACACACTCACAACTTAATTGTGAGTTCTTCTCACAGTTCTTTCCATTTGGGTCATCCCATCTTGTTAACTCCCAGTCCATCACGAGCTGGAGGCATTTGGGGTTTGGATTTCACTTCTGATCTACTCCTCCTTGCAGTTGAAAATGAGCATTTTTCTTTTCCCCTAGAAACAAACAAACAAACAATTTCTGTCGTTTAACAGAAATCGAATGAGTTTCGCCCAATTGCCCACACTTTGGGTGATAGGGAGGTGCCATTGTCTGCAGACAATGATTCTCATGCAAATGAAACAACAGCTAAACAAGAATCCTCCCTATCTCTGTTTGGGCCAATTTTCTTAACGTTTCAGCAGAGCTTAATCTGTTGGCAGAAGTGTTTAGGCCCATTAACAGCTAAAGTCACAGAGTCCACAACTCACCCTGCTGACAGTAAACACGGAATTTGAGGAATGGCCTTTAAACAATGGCTAAGCCACAAACCGTTTTGTCATCAAATGCTCTGAAAGGCATATAGGCTGATGATTTTCTTCCTTGGGTTACAGCGATTTGAAAGCCTGGCTTCCCTCCCCCGAGTCCCCAGCACCCTCCAGGCTTGAGTTACAGCTGTTTTATTTGCCTTTCCAGCCCTACAGCTGCGGGACGGGTGCTGCAGGTGTGCTGCCCACAAATGGCTCATTCCAGGGCTTCGTGTTATTTATTTGTGTTGGCTGCCTTGGAGGCCAGGGCCACCCTCTGCTCCCCGCTGGCCAAACACAGGACAACGCCACGCTCTGTGTCCTGCAGCGCAGATTCCTGGGTTTAATTGTGTTCGGGGAATACTGTGCCCAGGTCCTTGACTATCAATCCCCACTGCAGAGGGATTGGAGCTTTAAGATGCCTCGCAACCCAAACCATTCTATGATTCTGTTCCTGCGGAAAAGAGAAAATTTATCAAGGGGGAGGGGAAATAAACGGTAATTTCCAAATAATGAAGTGCTAAATGAAATCCATAAAGCTTAAATCCTGGACACAGGGTTGGGTGTGAGGATAAGGATGCTGGGAGTGCTCACCCATGTTTCCCAGCAGTGCCAAAGGAAGTCACTTTGAACCCCACTGCCTGAATGGCACCTGAGTTTATCCCCTTTCCCTGGGGAAAGAACCACCGCCAAAGCGATGGCAGATGGCTTCAACCCAAAAGAGTTTTCCAAACTTCCCTGGGCTTGTTTGGAAAATACAACTCTGGAAGCTCACGAAGTCAACACCATCTGCCTGCCAGGCATTTTTCTGGTTTCTTCCAAGGACAAGCCAAAGAACAGGCGGGGAAGAGAGGAATGAGGAAGAGGGCAGGTATGGAATGTTGTAACTGCACACCCAGGTATCCCATACTTTGATTCGTTCAGGCTGCATCCAAACCATGCTGCATCCACCACTGCCATGAGGAGTCCCCATCACCATTACCACAGAATGGGAGAGAAGGAAGGGGGAAAAAAGGCGGAGTGGGAGAGACCTGGTTGTGCCTGGAATGCAGCGTTAGGCACCAGCATGGAGAGCTCTTCATCACTCCACAGCTCTGGAAAGCCCACATTTCCCTCTTCCCCCTCTGACATTGATTGCCATGAAGGGCAGGGGAAAACACGAGGTTATTTTGGTACAGTGACTTCTGAGCAACGCTTTGGCAATTCTTTGCCCCTACCTTGGTACAGATTGGTCCAAAGCCACCAAAACATGTTTTTCCCCCAGTTAATTAGTTCTGTAGCAGACAAGATTCTGGGTTTTGTTGGAATATAAGTGAGATGAAATGAAATGAAATGAAATGAAATGAAATGAAATTAAATTAAATTAAATTAAGAGAAAAAAAAATTAGTAATATAGATTTTTTAAAAAAAAAAAAAAAGTAAAAATAAGAAGGCATATGGTCAAATTTTTCTGCCCTTTCAGTTTTTTGAAATAAATGCTACAGTGCTTCATGGAAATTTTTTTAAGTGAAAAGGTATCAGTTGGCCCATTAACCCATGTTATTCCTTAATGCCAGATTTGTTTCATTTATATCTTTAGATCATCATGGTTACTGTGGCACTGTTGCCAACTGCAAATTAAATGTAGGAGGAAAGGTTTGTGAGTCTTTTTTTCGCAGATGGCAATTGGGAACAACTCTGATGCTGCCAGTACCAAGCTCTAGGGGAGAGACCAGAAATTGATTTTTCCATAGATCCTTCTGTACAATTCTGAGTGACGTCGTTCCAAACACCCGCACCTGTGTGAGGAGGTGGCTGCTGGGTGTGGTGGTGGCTGGTGGCACAAAACCACATCCCAGCCCCTGGTGTGGTGCCACTATCCCACCTTTCAGCCCTTCACACAAGCATTTAACTACAGCTCCAGCTTTCCCCTGACTCCACATTCGAGCTGATGTGAACAGATGGAGAGGCTGGGCATGAATTATATGAATGAGAGTTGGAAGCACAAGGAAAGGATGAAAACTGAGAGTTTAGCATGGAGCAGACACCTTTATCAGCAGCACCAGGACCACAGAGATGTATTTTACCAGGAGAGTGTGACAGCAGCACTCCATGAAGTTCACTTTTTACTGGGCTGAAAGCTCTTTTCTCTATTTTTAACATACCACAGAGCCCTTATAATTCCCAAAATACCAGCCAGAAATACTCCTTGGTAACAAAGTGGAGTTTATGCAGCAACCAAGCCTTTCGATCTACAAGGCAGCATCAAAGAGGGGATCTAATGAAATTTTAAAAAGGAACAAGCCATAAAACTCAGATCAAAGACTCTGAATAGTTTTGCTTATTTCTGACAGACCTGAACATTTCTTGGGAGAGTTTCTTCTAAAAGAAATAAATAAATCACCCTCTTAAAGCCACAGCAGGACATTCCCCCATACACATACATAAATATGCACACACACACTTATGTATACAAATAAAATGTCCACAGTAAATCACTTTGAAAGACTTGATGCTGAAAGACCCTGCTCAGGATGTCCTGATGGGGAGGAGGTTGCAGGAGTGTGGTGGGACAGGAGCCCCCCGTGCCAAGCTGGCCAAAATGAGGAGGCACAGCTGTCATATCTGGCTTAGCAAGACATTTATAAGTTACTGATTTCATGGTGCACAGCAGAGAGGTTGCATGAATCATGAAATTTAATTTATTAGAATTATCAGAGAGACAGACAGACAAGAAAAATTTGACTTGTACTGAGCGTGCAAGGATATACCATCTAATTTGGAAGTTTTCACTCCCCTTTTAGAAATTCAAAAGATGTCACAGTTTTCCCTTTCTGAGGGAGGTATAGATTGAAGCTGGATATTTTGCTGGAAAAGCATTTCTTCTTCTGGGCTTTATCAGAAGTGAAAATGATCTCGGCGTTCGCGGCTTAGTCCCGGCTAATCAGAACGTGCAGTCAGAGACATCACATGGTGTTCCTGCCTGCAAGTGAAGCCAGAGTTAAAGCTCCTGGGTGATCCAGGGGCCTTTGGTGGGCACCAGAACCCTCTGTCCATGGACAAGGTTCTCTGCTGCAAAGTGAGACAGAGACGGGCTCAAAACTCAGCTCTTTGGGACAAGGTGGCATCCCAAGCGTGGGGTTTCCAGCCAGGTTCTCTGTGGGGTGTTGGGAGCTCCTTTGGAGCTGCCAAGAACCATCCACTCAAACTTTGCAAAGCCCAAACATTCACCCCAAACTTGAGCACGGCCTGAATCAAGCAACGAAAAGTTAATCGGCGTCATTAAATCCGTCAGAGCAGCAGGTTATTAAAATTACCACCATTCGCTCTTGGAAATGGGAACAAAAAATTATGCCCCGGCTTTCTGAGCCTGTTTGTCTTGTTTTCCCACACTGCTCATGAATTACTCCAGTATATTACAATGTCCTCTATCCGTCTTCATTAGCATTGTGAGCAAATTGTATTGGGCTGTAAAGCAGCATTTTTTTCTTTTTTTTTTTTTTTTGGTATTGTACAAACATACACGGTGTACAGAAAATGGGCAATTTAATATGAAAAGAATATTGTGCCTCAGAATTTTTATTTTCTAAACAGTCATTTCAGTTGGGAATTATTGCACGATTTGTGCATAATTTCTCATGGATAGTTATTTAAATATAAATAGGGAAAATATGTAAGTCCATATGGCGGCTATCTACCCTTTCTTGACGCCTCTCCATATTTTTAATAGTGCAATAAACAAAAGATAAAAACATCTCTAAGCCACACACTAGTCAAAAGAAGATAATTGTGCCTCTATGTGTTTATTGTAATTTGAATGTGCTTCAATTAACTTTCCTCAATATTTCCCAGTTCTTTTAAAAGAAACTTAAATTGGTTTTTATTTTGTGAAATTTGTTTTCTGTGCAATAAGAAAAAAAAGAAAACCCCAGTGCCTTTGTTTACCTCATTATGGATACATCCTATGCAGGAGTAAAGCTCAAACTCTTTATTCCCAACAACCTTTTTTTTTTTTCCATTCTCACATGCTTCTTATCATACTTTAAGTAAAAATATCAAATTTCTAGTGCTCCCGAAGAAGAGGCAACTAATCATCACTCAATATATCACATATCAAAGTGTGGTAAAACATGAAAATGACAGAAAAGCAAACTCTTGCACTTTTGCTCTGCAGTCACTTTTAAAAGATGAGAATTTATTACCCTTTCCTCCTCTAAATCATCAGGGCCACCAGAACAGAGAGAATGTATCTGGAATGCTTGTTGTAATTAACCTTGAGGCTTTTATTTAAACAAGGTCAAACATTTTAACAGCTTTATAAATCAAGGTTGGGTCCGCGTGGCTCTATAGCATCAGGCTAATGACAAAATGCACACGGAATACTTATTAAACAGCATTTATTTTTACAGAAAAAAAACATCCTGCAGGCTTCAGGGAGACACACCCACAGGCAGACTCTGCACTGAGGATGGATATCCAGCTCCAGCCCCGACCAAATGCCCCAAGGTGACCGCTGGAATGCTGCGATGTGCTTTTTTTTAGCTGCTACCAAGGAGGCCAGCCCAGGTATGGGCAAATTAGGTCATCTGCAAATGAAGCGCATTTTTAATGTGATTGCAAAATTACAGGAGGTAGATTGCAAACATCCCGGTATCTGCTGTTCCCGTCCTTAATGTTGTCTGATTTTTATTTACCCTTTCTCCTGCATCAGTCAGGTTTTACTGGAAGGAGAAGGAAGGAGAGCATGTGAGTTGAGTAAGATGAACTACTGCCTCATAGTGAAACTTAACCAGTCTCTAAAACACCCTTGGATTCCTCCAGGCATTCCAGGCTATCGCCTCCCTATTAATAAAAAGTGGCCAGCAGGAGTAATTTTTTTCAGCATGAGGAACACAGACATTTCTACTTTACACTGTAAATAAACAACAGCTTTCAAGTCATGCCTGTTGATAATTTCACACCCTGTTCTGTGTCAATATGAAGAATATCACAAGTCACAGAGCCTGACACAATTCCTTTACCTGGTGCCCCTCTCCACAGGCATCCCTTACCAAAAATCCTCTCTGAAATCAAGGAGATCCACATGGACAGCAGATGACCACCTATACGGGTGACCCAGTTTTAAAATAACCAGCATAATTTTCCTAAGTGTCTCAGGTAATTTCTCCTCAAATATTTCACGGCTGTGAAATGTTTTTTCGTAGCCCCATGGTGTATGAATTACCCAGATCACTCTCCAAGATCGCTCTCCTGAACCTCACATCAGGTTTGCCACAATCACCTCCCTGTAGGAGCTCTGGGTGCCTGAAAACATTGGTGCTGCTGCACCTGGGACCTCCTCCTAAACCTAAACCTCATCCCTGTCACCTGGCCACAGAATATTCTGTCACAGAATCACAGAAGCATTAGGATGGATTGGGTTAGAAGGGACCTTAAAGATCATCTCGTTCCAAAATCACACCTCAGCAACAGTGGGGACCGCACTAGGTGAAGAGAGAAACACTTTTCAGCATCTGCATTCACCATTTTAATTGACTTCTCCTTTCATTTGCTCCCCTCCTTTGCTCTCCAACACTGAGCATTCTCGCCGCTGTAGTAACCCCCAGGAAAAAACAAAACAAAACAAAACAAAACCAAAAAACCAACAAACAACTGTTGTGCTAAATGAGATTTTTATGTGTGGGTGTTTAAGTATCCGCGTGAAGCAAATTTCTACCCTCTTCTCATCAAAAAGGGAACGAGACCATGTGAGTGATGTGACCAATTACCGCCGAGCACCCCAGAGCAGCTTCTGAATATTCACGTCCAATTACTCGTTTGGTGGAACAATTGGTTTGAACAGTTTGAAAAGGCAATGATGTCAAATGTGCGGCGTGATTAAATGCAGCGAAATTACCAGCCGTTCAGCTGAAAAAGGAGCTCTGTTTCCTTCCCAGGGTAATTCTCCTCTCGAATTTTGCTCTGATGGGAGCAGGAAACACCCGGATCCGTCAGGGGCAAAGGTGCAGCTGAGTTTTGGAGGCAGCGTGGACCGGGATGCACATGGGAGCTTTGCTGAGGGTGCACCACGCCAAAAGCTTCCTCTTCACCCTCCTCTTCCTGCAGAACCACACCTCCACCCCAGCGAGAGCAAGGCAGAGGTGTATTTTGCAAGCACACCCTGATGCAGGTGATTTGAATCAAAGATTTTCAGGGCCAAGTTATCTGTGAGTTGAATTGTCCGGAGAACCAGCAAAGGCTACGCATGTTCCTTCAACACCATTCGGGAGCTTCCTGTACAGGCAAGGAACGCCCTAAACCCACAGTCCTTCTGTTTTGATTCATGCCTGTTTCTGTCATCACAGAAAATGGCCTGTAGTTATAAAGAAACAGACCATTAATTCTGCCATCCTATTTTAAAAATGCCTGTACCACATATCGTACTTCAGTTCTGTGACTGACTCATGCACATCCGAGCGTTGGGAGATGCAGCGGTTTTTTGTTGCAGTGCACAGAGCAGTGTGAGCTTCCCAGCTGGCAGAAGGGAGCTGGGAGCATCCGTGAGGAGGAAAGAAGTAATGCACCCTGCAGGATCACGTCTTCTGCTGAGCCCTTGTCAGGGAGAGGGCCACAGGAGCACTGCCCACCTCCAGCTGCTCAGGTCTGGGCCCTCCTCTGGAATCAATTTCTCTCCTCCTGGCCTCCCTTTGGGGAAAGTGATTGTTCACATTGTTGTAAAAAAAATATTTTTTTTTTCTTAACAAGCAAGTTCCACACATTTTGTGAATATGGAAAAAGCTTCTTGATGCAGAAGGCTAAAATGATGAAATAGCCTTTATAAAATCCTCCCTGAAACTAGGGAACTTTTTCTTTTCCATCCTTTCTTCTTCTTTCCTACCCACAGATCTGAACTAATTTTCCTTATCCATAGGCTCCCCCATGCC
>VXBT01011149.1:99972-112764 GCA_013400235.1 Oriolus oriolus
AGAAGGCGGGGGGGAGACTGTATTCACTAATTATACATCCTGAAAAGAATTTGGTTCAGTGTAAGATGATCCTAGTGATATGCTAATCCCTTTTTCTGCTTGGTGCAGCCTGAAGCCTGTGTCTAACATTTTTTTCAACTGTATGACAATAAAAGTTGTGGCAACAAAAGGAATAAATGGGCAGCTAAAGAAGGTATAGCTGAAACACATGGCAGACCAGTTCTCTCTTCTCCTTCTGGCTGCTCTTTTGTAGGCTCTGGTTTGGTATCCTCAAGTCAATAGCCGAAAGCCAGCCACCTTAGCAACTTAGTATGACACCCAAGCCCTCTCTCTTTACATTCATGAATAGTCAGCAAGCAGCAGACAAAATAGAACTAATCTTTTTTGACAGAATTGTTCAATTTTAGAGGAAAGGCTTTTGAGGCACCTTCCATACATTTGCAGAATATAAGACAACAATGGCCACCACCACATTTTGACAAAAGGACGACCAGGGGTGTGAGCGCGCACACGCACCGCGGCCGTCGGCAGAAAATATCGCAGCCAAGTCCAAGCCACTGCAGGATGTGCCCATTGTTAAGGGGAAGGCTGGCAAGCAAGAAAATAAACAAACAAATAAATAAATAAATAAAAATTTAAAAAACCAACCCAAACTCCGTTGTTTTGTTGCCGATTATTAAACATACACATCCCGATAATGCGTGATTAGGGTTATTTGTCTTGATTAGCCCAGGTGTTAAGAGAGCTGATTAATATCCACTCTTTAATTTCCTGTCATAGGCTGATAACTTCATCCTTTTTTTTTTCTTCTTTTTTTTTTTTTGACCAATGAATCTTATTGCAAAATGCATTCAATCCCGCAGGTTCTCGCCTGCATTTAAAAACTGGTTTTGCCATTTTGAAATCCTGTAACACAGCAGCCACTCACAAGTCCAGTGTGTGCAGGGAAGGGCATTCCCGCTTTTCCCTTCTCTCCCCTCCATTTAATACAAGCATATCTCTGTCTCCAAACACAGAAAGCAAGGAAGAGATAATAATAATAATAATAATATTGATGATGATGATGATGATGATGATGATAATAATAATAATAATAGTAATGAATGCACCCAGTCTATGGGCAAAACCAGAAGTTAGCAACGTGGTCCATGCAGCTGCAACACTGCATTTAAAATTCAGTTTACTCCTAGGAAGAGGGCTAATCCTGCCCCTGTAATTCCCTACAGCCAAAATGTACCCCCCTCCCTGAGTGACAGTGCAATGCAAAGACACTCGCACGCTTATCTTCCCCAACCAGATGGCCGACTTGGATCAATGCACACACGCCACGATCAATGGGAGCGATAAAGAATTAGGAAAACAGTGGTACATGCTCCCAGAAAGCTTGTACACTGCATAATTATTTTATGATTCTACACATGGCTACATGTGATACTGGAGTCAAGAAGGAAAAGGATAATTAGAGAGCCAGAAAGCACCCGTACTGCACTACACACTTTGTCAGTCAGCAGTTCCCACTCGGCTCAACTCACCGCCGTTATCTCCTCTCCTGCCCCCTTGCAAACGAATTTAGGGAATATGTAAAATACGAGGGGGAGGCGGCTTCTGGGTTACCGGGACGGGATACGGGAGATTATCGTGTCCTGTGATACGACAGCAAAAGTTTTTGTGCGAGGGGTGGGTGGGGCGGGACCGTGCGAGCATCGCTTGGGGAGCGGAGCCGGGGGTGGCACCGTGGGGCACCCCGAACCCTTCCAGGGCTTTGTTGGGAGAGGGACGCATCCACATCCAGTCAATAAAATACAGCTGCATAGGTTACTCTCTGGGTTTGGGGCTTTTTTCCCCCTCCTTTTCTCCCAGCAGCGATTTTCTGATTGGCTCCTTGTATCCAGCCTGTTTTGCCACCACGCTGGAGGGAAGAGAAGGGGAGGGGGCAGGAAAGAGCTTCTTCCCTCCTCCCCTCCGCACTGATCGAACGACACAGAATAAATATCAAAGCGATGGACGGTCACGGCCGCGAGTGTGGATGGCAAAGAGCACATGACCGAGATGAGGGAGCAGAACAATGCCAGGCGGAACGCTGCCCTCGGTGGCGGGGCGGGCGGCGCGGAATCGCAGCGCCGGGCGCTTCGCGAAAACACCTCGTCACCGCCTGACGCCAAAGGCACCAGCACGTCCTCGCCCTGCCTGCACCAGGGCAGCACCACCCTCTCAGCGCTGCTGGGAACGCAGCGGGGACAAGGAGAGCGGAGGCACCTCTGTCCCCGCGAGTGCCGCACGGACAGGACCTTCCTGCTGGGCATCGGGCTGGTGGTGGGAGCTGGGCTCGCGGCACGGTGAGAGAGGGGTAGGAAATCCCCGAAACGGGTTGTGTAGGGTTCACTCACCGACCAGCCAAGGAGCAGGGGGTGTGATGGAGAGCTGGAGCTCTGAGCAGAGCGGGGGAGTCACCAGTGTCCCTTCTGCAGCTGCAGAGGTGTCACCTTTGGAGACCACGGTCCAGAGATACCTGCCCAGGTCCTTCTGCAGGGATGTGGCAGAGAGGCTCACCCTGCATCCCCTCATCCCTGTCCCAGCACAAACCAAGGCCAAACAGCACTTTTCAGCAAATAAATGAACAGACACTGCGGTGGTGACGTGTTTGGAAATGTCCATTTTAAACATGAGGCTTTAAAATTGGAGCCTCTCCTGTTGACATTTGAATTAAGTCTAGACCAAAGCACAGAGCCTTTGTCCTGACGTGTGGAGCAAAACATCTCTGCTGTGCGCTCAAAGTCACTCCAGAATCGTCTGCACTTTACTTGTCTCTTACCCTCAGCTCAGCTCACTGGACAGGCAAAGGCCCATCAAACTGCAGCAGGTTCATGAGTAGAAACCACCACTGTGGACCTGTCTGTGAGACCAGACAGGTGATCAAAGACACCCCGTGTGCCACAAGTCACTCACTGCACTGGTGACTGCAGCTCCAGCCATGAGCACACACTTCTGCTGGTGGCATCTGTGAGGAGGGGTTCGAAGCTGATGCTTAGAGATGCCTCATCAAGGTGCACTCACTCAAGGGACCACCTTGATTGGGATTTATAAATCCCGAAGGATTTACAGTCCTGGCCAACTGTGCATGGGATTCCACCTGCTATAACCAGCCTGCTCTGATGGCCGTGTGACCTTCACTGGTGTAGATGTCACTGTCACAGCAGCATTGTTCCACCTGAGCAGGTGCACATTGACCAAAGTCTTGGAGAGACAGATCTCTGGAAGAGGTGGACAGTGTGGAAGCCAAGTGCCTGTTTCAGCTTCTTAATCAAAATGTGTCTATGAAAAAAAAGAAATCCAACTTTTTGGACAGATATGAAATTTTTGTTCATGCTTCTGTTTCCTTTGATACTTTACAGCTATGTGTGGAAAACCCCTACAATATTTCCTTCCTTTTAAAATTGCCATTCTTGGGTAAAAGTTTTATTAAAGATTTATCTCAAATTGAATATTTATCCTAGAAATAAAAACCCCCTCAGTTTTAGTTCTCAAAGTTCTTCCCCTTTTTCATGGTCAAATAAAGATATGAGCTTCAGATAGAAAAGGGAATTATTTCCAAAATTTCTCCTGAGAAATAATTGCTTCCACTAATCATTGTTTCCACAAAGAAAAGGTTCTTTAGTGACACAGGTTCTGCCTTTGGAGTTGGCATCATACTGGGTAACAGTGTAATTAGAAATGGAGAGATGTAATAACTCTCCGGGTTGGAACTGATCTGTACGAGATCAGTTTTGCCTCACTTGGAGATGGACTATCCATTTCTGGAGTGCAATTTAATTACTTCTGTGGTAGCAGGTGGTAAGTTCTGCACCTCCCCTGACTGGTAAAGTGCCTCTTCTCCTCAGCCCAGTTCCCTGCACTTTTGCTGGGTCCATCCTCTTCCTTGCTGGGTCTGTCTCTGTTGTTTGTAATTTTCCTGCTGTTGCGGCTACGATGGACAAATTCCACCATTTCTTGGGGCAAGAGAAGACCTGGAGCCACAGCTGCAGCCAGACAAAGCACATTGCCACTCAGAACAGGGGATTTTTTTACAGCCTTCTGTGTATTAGGCAGTTTTTCTAACATAGAATTAAATAACCTGACTGATGCCTTGAATTTTGATTCTCTTAGGACAGGCAGGGATGACCAGAAGATGTGGGATACCTTGGCCATGTCTGCTTTCTCTTGGCCAGGCCACTGCCAGCGGTTTTGAACATCACAAATATGAAGACATTGTCTCTAGAACAGCTGGATTATCATCTTTTTCCAACACCCCTGTGTTTTTGTCTTCTGGTGAGGCTGGTCCATGCCACTTGTGGAGTAACTTGAAGCTCCCATAACATGGCCTCTGCTCGGGATCAAGGCTGGAAGTGCAAATGCGTGTCCTGTCATGAAAGAGGCTGTGAAAACAACCTGGGATTAGCCCAAAAGCAATCCCACCACAGAGCAGCTCATGAACCCACCCCTGCTGTGGATCCTTCCTGGGATGGGAGCACATCCAGCTCCATGTGGAAAGCCCCCTGATAAGGAACAGCTCAGGGTGGCTTCTATGAAGAGGTTCCTGCAAACCTGTTTCACAAAGTTATGGAATCATAGAATCCCAGAATGGTTTGGGTTGGAAGGGAGCTTCAAGACCACCTGTTTCCAGCCCCCTGCCATGGGCAGGGACACCTTCCCCTATCCCAGGTTGCTCCAAGCCCCGTCCAACCTGGCCCGGAACACTTCCAGGGATGGGGCAGCCACAGCTTCTCTGGGCACCCTGTGCCAGGGCCTCCCCACCCTCACAGGGAAGCATTTCTTCCTAACATCTCCTCAAAACCTCCCCTCTGCCAGTTTAAAGTCCACCAAGTAAAAGACAAATCTGTAAGAGGAGAATAATTCTCTGCCCAGAACTCTGTAACAAAAGGGGAGCTGAGGTACCTCTCGGTACCTCTCACAGCAAGTGGGTGATAACCACATTTCTGTGGGTGATAACACATGGCACTGATGCTGCTCTTAATGATTTACAGGAATTGCTGAAATAAAAGGAAAATATCGTTTACTTCTTGACAGCTGACAGCAAATCAGACTTAAATTGCCCTAGATGCAAGTAGGCTGGCAGAGAAGCAAGCAACAATTTTTTGTGTCTTTTATATATGTTAGGGTTTGGGGGTTTTTTGTCTCTTGCAAAGCTAAGTAGCAAATTCTCTCTCTTCTCTTCCATTATTTCCTACTTAATTTTAGGTTCCAGTTTTGGCCTTGAACAGTAACGCTGTTATCAGAGAGCAGTGCCTTGGACTCATGGAGGCTCTCAGAAAATATTGGTGCCATCTTCCATAAAACATTTTAAACACATGCTATTTGTTTTTAGTCTCCCTTCTGGTTTTACACCCTACAAAGAGGACATTTAATATGTACAATAGAATTAATAGGCATGCAGTGTAAGCAGGACTTACATTCAAAATACACTTCCACAAAACAAAGGAGCAGCTGTGAAAATGTAGAGTCTGCTGAAAATTTTCTACTTGGGTATCACATTTGCTAAAAGATTTACTCTGCAAAGTTTTATCTAATTTCCCATTCATTCAATTAAGGAGAGAGATAAATTCCCAGATCCCAAGAGATTAGGGGAAACTATGTTTAGCTCCCCCTCACACTTGCGATCAAAACCATGTTCAGTTTCATGATTATCGCTCTAAAGCTTGTGTTTACAGGCTCTGTGCTGCTGATAGATGAACACCTCCATCTTCCACCACACCCAGAGGGATTTGGAAGTGCTCAGGATGGCACAGATCTCTCCAGATCAGGAGGGTTGAAACCACATGGGACAAAATACCCCATTCAGCAAGGCTGTGGCAGCTTAGTGAGAGCTGGGTTTTGGGCAACCTGGTCTAGGGGAAGGTGTCCCAGCCCATGGCAGGGAGGTTGGAACTTTGGAACTAGATGGTCTTTAAGGTCCCTTTAAACCCAAACCATTTTAGGGTTGTACAGTTCTACAGCTGAACGGTCTTTCAGCTTTTCTGGAAGGAATGGGCAAAGCTCGTGGGTTACCAGGTCAAACAGTTCACAGCAAGAAGAAAACACCCACCAAAATCTCTTAGAAATGAATCAAGTGATAAAGCAGAGGAAAACAGATGAAGTGAAATTAATCACTTTTCTGCTGGCATTTGTGTCTCATATCCTTTATCAACTTGCCTGAGCAAAGACAGCAATATTTTTTGAACAAAACCAGAAACACCAAAGTTTTGTTGAAAATCAGTGCAGAATTCTGCTTTTAATCATTGGGGTAGTTATTTTCTGAAGTCAGCTGTCCATTTAAAGGTAAACTATGGATCTTTGGGTGACAAATGGGTAGAAATGTTGAACATGGAGACACTCATCCTGGAAACACTGAGCTCTGAAGGAGATTCCTGGCCACTCTTACACATCAGGAGAAGGCACAGCTGAAGTGTTCCTATGTCCCACCACACAGTCAGTGGTTGGGAGTTGTTGGCAGCACCAACAAAGAGCTGCTCTTGCCTTATTGACTTTATGAACTAAACGTAACAATGATTCTGGGTTGCAAGAGTTTTTCAGGCTATTTACTCCTCCCTTCTGTGCTTCTGTGGGTGATGGGGATGGACAATTCCAGCACCCCACAGAGCAAAGGGAAATTGGACTTCCTGCAGTCCTGGTAGGCGAGGTGTCCTCAGGTCCTCTTGTTCCAAACACTAATGAACAGCAGAGCTGTAGAGCAGCAGCTCCTTTATGCATTCAAGGCAAGGCAGTTGGCAGCACGTTTGATGAGACCATTACCTCTCACACTGATCTGCATCGTCTCAGGAAGTTCTTGTTTTCATCCATTTGGTGTCCCTAAACTTCTGCTTGGATTGAAAATTCTCTGAGGTTAAAAAAATCTTGTTGGTTTGGGGTTTTTTCCCCTTTAAAAGAACAATAATCCACAAATAGGTTGTAGTAACTGTGATATTTCTCCTCCTGCTGCTGCATCTACCACTGTAATTGGAATTGAACCTCTCTTGATACCTTGATGAAGAATTAATTTCCAAAAGCATCCTCAGATATGGAGAAGTTTGCAGATTTGGGCTTCAGATAACACACATGGTTATTTGACAAGCACCAGTATAAAATGTTAGTTCCTTCATGTTTCAAAGCAGGAAAACTTCAGGACACTAAACAGACTTTCTTGGATTTTGATGTGTGTTTGTAAATAAAGAAAGAAAACAAGGCAAATGTTGGAAAAGACCAAAGGTATTATTCTAAATGTTACCAGAAATTTCTGATTAAACATTCGTGAATACGCTGCCTGGTTTTAATAAGCCTGGAAACATCATCAGCAATTAACGGGAGAACCAGAATGATGCTGCATAGTCAAGCAAGGGTAATTGTGCTCATTATATTGCCAGAGATGCAGCTGATCAAAAAGGAAAACACTGTTTTCCCTGAAGTTCCTTTACAGTCTTTAGGTGGAATCAGCACTGAGTTCACAGGCACTAATCAGGCAAAGGGCTTCACACAGGAGCTGCTCACCAACCTGTGATGCCTCACACACCATCAGCACTCACAGAAGGTCTCCCACTGGATGTGCTTATCTCTTTTTCCAAGGCTGTCCACGCTTTTTTGGCCATTTCACCTGAAATAGTCACGTGTACCCCTCAAGAAGCAACACCAGGCTCTGGTCATTCTGCATTGTGGAGGGGAAGTGTTGAGGGACAGCAGGGGGCACGGACACGTCTGCAAAGTGCTCTTTGGAGGCAAAATATCCCTGTGAATTTACTTGGAAAGATGAATATGGTGGGGCCCCATTGCTACAAAAAGTGACAAAGCTAATTATTTTTCTCCAGTGACATAATTATAGTCACCCAAGAATGTGAGAGAGGCAATGTGCAGGTAAAAGGGGTAAAAGCTCAGTTGCCATAACTGGAAATAGGACAAACAAACCATTTTCACAGCAAAAATTGTTGTTGTTTTTCTAAAAAGCTGGCATTCTGAAGTTTGGCTTTCCCACTACTGTCTCTTTCCAGGGTGGGACAAACTGTCTGGACCACCCTGAAAAATTGCAACTCCCTCTACAACCAAAGGTCACACGCAACCCGTCAGTGGTGACTCTATAAAGGAATTGCTGGCTTTGTCTGGGCCTTGCTCTGCATATGAACAAGCACTTCACCCATTCCCCTCACCCTGGCCTCTCATTTCCATAATTACCTGCATTTATTGCTGACTATGAATATGATGCATTTAATGCCTCAATTTGTTCAAATGGGGCCTGCAGCTGTAGGTGCCGTGCTGCACCTACAGGTTTCTTTAGTGGATTGGTGCTTTCTTAGCCAGTGTAACCAAGCACCAGTTCCCTCCAGGGATACACAACAGCCTCTTCTCCAAGCCTGCAAACTGTTGGTTATGGCAATATTGCTTAGTAATGTCTATTTGTTGAGAAATGTGTGTCAATTTGATGCTTGCACCCACATTTTCAACGGAAAGCCCCACGGGTTTGAATTACAGCTCATGTTTTTCTGACTCCCAGTGCCATGTCTTTCAAAGCTCTGTTTCTGAGAAATTTTTTTCTTTGTCTCAGAAAAAAAGGAAGTTGCTCCTTGTGCAAAACTGATTTTTTAATTTATAGCAAGCCTTTTAAGTTTTTAAGCTTTGTGGGGAAATGTTTTGCCTGAGAACCATGTGTGCAAACATGCAATGCAAATTTTAGTATTTCATGACTGTACAGAGAGGAGACAAAAAAGGGATTGCGACGAGGTTCGGCACCAAACTCATTTCTGCATCTCAGCAGTAATTCACCAACGTAATTCCATCAAGGACTCACATCAGCTCAGTCTGGAGAAAGTTCAAGAAAAAGGCTCTGAGCCTTTAAGCACAGATTCCTTCCCTGAAGAGTCAGGAGGCAGCAATTAAACTCAGTTACATCAGGGTGACCGTGCCCTCCCCGTGCCCAGCGCAGAGACCACACACGCGCCTGGCGGCTCTCGGCGGGTGAAATGTGTCCTGCTCTGGCCGGGTCAGTTGTAGCCAGCAACTCTTTGAGGTTTTGGCTCAAAGGTGCAGTCCTGTGAAGCCCTCGGGGGGACAGTCCTGCCCCACGTTGGCTGTCCTGATGAAGCTGCCCCTTTTGGAGGACGCGGGACGCCGACCCAATTTGCACAGACCCTCATCATTAGCATAGACCCATTTCAAGAGAGATCTTTGAACACCAGTTGCCTCCAAATTCCATTACCTCTCTCCCTGCTGGGTTTTGTGCTTTAAGTATCAGGCAGGGGCTGGGAGAAGAAAAGAAAAAGAAAAAAACCCAGTAAGTTAAATCCTAAGCCCAAATAATTAGACGTGTTGTGGTTAGTTCTCTAAACTCTTACTTATTGCTTTTTCTCCGTTTGACAGAATATAATCTGCTTTTTATTTTTTTTTTCAGACTTGACACACAGGTCAGTTAATCCAGAGGTTCCTAAGTATGAATGAGACAGAGAGAGAGGGAGGCAAACACCAACTTTTTATGTGTTTGTCACAGCACTTCATCTTTGTTTGCAGCCTCATCTGAGGTACAAGCAAATTTCAGAGTCATCCTTGCTTGCAGGTACTCTGAGAAAACTTCAGCTGGAGAGGGAAAAACAAGCAGGATGTCTTTGCTGTCTGGCAGATAAGCTTAAGGGTAACAATAATATCTCATCCTTTGAGAGGCAGGCTTGGGGTTGCTGGATAATTTTAAGAGGAAAACTGCTCATAGAAAAATGCTGTGTGGACAGAGGAGAGTTTTAGCTTTACACTGAAAGGCAGCAGACTTTTTTTTTCCATCTGGAGGTGAAGATCCAGCCCTGGCCTGGCATAGGGGACACTCATTTCTTCTGAAAATTAGATTATGAGTGCAGGACAGCTGAGGGAGTCCAGCTGGTTTGATTGCTCAAAGATTTTTTGTTTCTTTGTGTTCAGAAGCGAGTATTGGATCTTGTTGTCTAGAAAGTAGAAGGATAAAAGGTTATTTCTGCTAAATATCCAACACTTTGGTGCACTCCACCATCATTACTTTCCACAAGTGAGAGTACCAGCATTCGGTGCCTGTAAAAGCCTATTTGAATTTGAAGGTAGGACTTACCAGCCAAAGCCAAGAGGGGCTCCTCACATGGACTAAAGTTCTGCTGCTGTGGGATCTTCGGCTGAAATTCACTTTGATCAGGCCACAGCATGACCTACAGCAGGTGAACTCACCCTGGGGCTGCACTTGCAGGGCTGTTTGCTCTTCACTCCTTTTCTTTTCAGTGCAGTTGGCTGCACTGGTTGGGTTTTGTTCAGAAGGAGAACCCTTACTTAGAGTGATTTGTGTAAAAAGGAAAGTGAGATTGAAAAATACACGTGGAGTGGAAAGCAGTGAGGTCTGTGGTGCTCTTTTCTTCTCCAGGGATCCAACTTTGCCCTGACTTTCAGGGAAGTTTTATCCTCTGCAGGGCCAGGAGTTGGGCTGGATCCTGGTGTGTCCCTTCCAACTCAGGGCATTCTGTGATCCCTCACCCCTATTACGCAGGGCTCCATGACTCAGAGGAACAAAATCCTTGAGGATAGACCTTAGAGGTCCTTGAATGGTATTTTAAAAAATATTTTCCAGGGCTTGTTAGATCTTGTCAACAAAGAATAGACCACAAACTGGATTTTAAATTCTTTGAAAAGCCGCTTGAAGGACAGGTGGGACAATGCAAGGTGACGTTGCCTGATGGCGTTCCTTACTAGCTGCACTTTTCCAAAAGCTGATGGCTTTCTACACAGCTCCCTCAGAGTGCCGCAGTTTTCCTGCAAAATGACAAAATACTGCAGGGACAAGGTGAGGTCACCACCGGAGGAGACAGGACAGAGTCTGTGAGCTGGAAGGATACAACAGAGGATATTACTGGCACATGCTGCTGTGGATGAGATTACTGTCAGGGAAGACTGAGCTGAATTGACACCTTCAACAAAAAAAAGAGACAGTGCTACAGCTGCACAGTCTTTGAAATCCGTTCCTGTGAGCAGCAGCATTACCTCTGCCTCGCTAAGATTCGGCTTCAATGAGCTCTTCTCCCTCCGTGAGGCTGTCCTGATGTGAGAGATGTAGCTCTGCGTGGTGGCAAATGGGAAAGGCTGTGTGTTATCTGAGCTGCTGGCACTCCAAGTGATGTTGCCTAATCAGGTTATCTTTGGGTTTCACAGAGATGCTGAAAGGGGCCGGAGAGGAGCGGATCTATGGGAGGCTCCGCGAACAAAGGACTCGGAGGCGCGGCTTTATTTAGTCCGTTTCAGGATTTCATCCTGCAGCCCTGACACCTGTTTGCCACGAGAAGCCAAACCCACACGGTCTCCAGGATCAAAACCAGGTGATGGGGTTGTTAGCTGGTGTTTGGCTCAATCCAGAGCCTGCTCAGGAGCGGGAGCTCAGCCCATGGGAGGCACTAAGCTGGGACTGATCTCCTACGAGGCGGGAAGTTTCCTTCATGTCCGCGGGATGGAAATGGCATGGACTGGATTAAGACAACTTTGGGGGACAGGGAGGAAGGAGGGATTTTTTTACATCATCCAGGAACTTCTCAGGTGCAACTGCACTGCTCCCTGAGAGCAAAGACCAGCTGTGGGCTAGTGAGTACAAGTCATTTTGTTTCCAAAAACCACAGATACGAAAAGCAGCTCTGCTAATTCAGTGCAACTTGAATTAAGGCTACTACAACAATGCCGTGTGGAGCCTGCCTGCTTTCGTGTTTTGACAGCTGTTTTGCACACACTTTATGACCATGGTTCCTCAGGGTGCAAAAATCACCCACCAGGCTTTAGTCCAGCTTTTTCTTTGGGTGAGAGCTGCGAGCCCGTGTGGGGATCAGAATGGAATTCTGCAGATTGTTAGGAAGTGTCACCCTGCTCAGGTGCACCTTCTCATGTCATTATCAATATCCACAAAACGCTGTCTGCTTTGAAAAGCATTCCCTACCTTAAAACAATAGAATTTCACCCAGGAATATGTAGATTTCAATAGCTCACATCAACAGACTGTGAGCTTGCTAGTAAGTACAAGAAACATGACAGATGAGAAACACAACAAAGCTCCAGCAACTAAAAGTTGTGAGGATTCATCTTCTCAAACAGGGATTCATGTTCACAATTCCCATGGGTGTTACCAGGAGCTGTGGATATAAATCCTAACACATCAAGAGGGGAATATAACCCCCGGCGGTTTGGAATTAAAGGCGTTCCGAGGGGTGCAGAGTCTCATCTTAAGACATAGGGTCATGTGTGCGTCTGAATCCCTGTGCACCGGGATGTGGATGTGTTGGGATCACTGTAATAACGGGGATGATGCAGCTTCTCTGGGGCTTTTGAAATAGGCTGGCACAGACACGTCTTCCCACATTAGCGATGTGAAATTGCAGGTGGCTGCTGCTTTCAGTTTTCATCCACCCTGTAACCCTGGAGATGGTTTCACTAATACAGCACTTCCCAAATGTTTAGACCCCAGGTGTGCAACAGAGTTCTTATTGACGAGTTTTAAATTCTATTTTTTTTTTCGGTACTCCTTATGATGGGAACAAAGATAACTGCATCAGGTCATATCTTTCATTATCACACAATCTTCTTTTCTTCCTTGCATTATTGGCTAAGGGTTTAATTTGTTTTACAGTGAATTTGCTGAGATTGTACATATATTTGTGTACAGGGTACGTCCTTACCTTGAACCGGGAGAGCAGCTTCTCTCTCCGTGCATGTGTAAACACTCTCCATGTGCACACTTGCACCTGCAGCCATTATTTTATCAATGAGTTTTAAACTCTATTTTTAATTTGTTTT
>VXBT01011149.1:112785-138388 GCA_013400235.1 Oriolus oriolus
GGGGGGGGGTTGTATTGCTCATCTACACAGATTCATCGTGGAATTGCTCAGGTTGGAAAAGACCTCTAAGATCACCAAGTCCAGCCATTCCCCCAGCACTGCCAAGGCCACCACTTATCCGTGTCCCCAAGTGCCACATCTACAATTCTTTTAAATACCTTTAGAGATGGTGATTCCACCACTTCCCTGGACAGCCTGTACCAGTGCTTGACAACCCTATCCATGACATTTTCTCTGATATCCAACCTAAACCTCCTTGGTGCAACTTGAGGCCATTTCACCTTGTCCTGCTGCTTCTTACTAGGGAGAAGAGACTGACCCCTACCTGGCTACAAGCTCCTCTCAGGGAGCTTTAGAGAGTGACAAGGTCTCTCCTGAGCCTATTTTTCTCCAGGCTGAACAGCCCCAGCTTCCTCAGGATTGTTTCTTTATTCTTGTTTTGCCAAGCTTTGGACATTGTCCCTGCACCACCAGAAGATTTGAGGTTACTCTCGTCCCCATTCAAATGACTGAGGTTTGCTTGAGGGACAGCAGGCAGTATTTGGGTTGAAGGGTGATCCATCTATATCAGGGCCCATACACACTATGCATGTACTTCCATCAGAACCAGCTCTCCTAAGAGATTTTAAGTCAGTGAAGAGAAACAGGCACAATTTAATTTAATTCAGTCCCACCACGTCAGATGAACAGTGTCCTAAAAGCATCTGTTCATTCTCTGTGAACTCTTGCAACAAGGAAAGTCAGACTGATACAGGAAAGAGCCTCATGGTCACCAGGTCCTCTATATTTATCTGCCTAATTTGATAAGTGAAGGATTTTTTTTACAGTTTGGAGAATTATGGAGATTCAGGGAGCTGTGGAAATTTTCCTTTAAGTTTTGCTCAGGTCTACCAAAAATTAAAGGTTTTGAGGTGAGAATCCCGGGATGAAGTGCTGTGTCCTGTGCTATTCATGAGTTATATGAGACTCACACAACATTTGCCTCTACTTTAAAATATCTGAAGTCTACAGACAAATAAATACAGCATGAATTAAATGTAGATTCACTGTCCACAAGCAGCAAAACAGACAGGCCCCTCCTAAAAGGACTGTAGGATGGCAGACCAAAGCACAGCACCCTGAAAATGGAATAAATCCATCTCTAATCACTACCAAAGTCCTGAGTTTGCAGGAGATATTTCCCTTATCAAGACCTGTAGCTGGATTCGCTGATATGGGTAATTTCCCAGGTGTTTGCTTGCCAGGGAAAGGGGTCACCCAGGGGGGAAACTGTCTCCTGGAGGATGAAGAGCTGTGACCCAGCAACAAAATAAGAGTAGGGAAAGGTCTGCCTATGCAGCAGAATGTTCCAGTGATTATAATTCCTGAAAATGCCAGGGAGCTGGATTCATGGGACTCCTCCAGCTGCATGTCCCTGTATCTTACATGAAACCCCTCCACCTGCACCAGCTGCAGCCTGTGCCTTTGTGGGAATAGCACCAAAGTGTGTTCAGTAAGAGGATGAGACTAGAAAAAGGCACTGTCACTGTTCAGGTGTGCTGTCACATCAACACATGCCATATTCCAGAAAATAAAACATGAGCTGTGGAATATTATATTTTGATTTTTCTTCCTATTTCTAAATGAATTGCTCTCTGAGTTATTCCTCTGTCATTTTTACTGCCAAGGAAAAGCCTGAATTTGCATTTGCCTCAAATAAGAACCCGCTGAGCACAAATTTCCTATATAACCCTTGAAACACTGCAGAGTGAATTCACATTTTCTTTTTTTTATTTTTTTTCTAGTACTGAAACTAGAAACTTGGCCTTGGGAGTCTCACTCAGCCACTCCTGGCAGAGAAGCACTGCTGGGTGACATCTGTCATCAGCCACTGCTGAGCTCAAATATTCAGCTCCTAGCAGCAAGATTTGCTTTAAATAAACAAACAAAATAAGGAAAAAGCCTTCAAAGAATTCAAAGAATTCTCCAATAGCAGTTCAAAGCAGAAGTGAATTTGAGAAAATTTGATTTATTTTTTCAGCCACTCCTCCATCAGAAAAATTCCCATCAAGTACCGCGTGAGCTGAGCTCTGCACAGATTAGCTGGAATTGCAATGCGAAAAAAGTCAGGCAGCAATTCTGGTCTAATTGTGGTTTGCAGTACTCATCCAGACAGAGGATTTTAGGTGGTTCTTTAATCTAAAGAAAACACTTAATAGAAACATGGGGTTTGACACCTAAAGAGAGATGTATAAAGAAGCAACGCCTTGAAAACTCAGCCTGAGAAATTCTAGAAATAAGGTAAATATTTTTAATACTGGAACTGATTAACTCCAGTGACAGAAATTCAGCAAACTGGGGAACTGTCAAGCTCTTGAGGTCTTCAGATCAGGAATGGGCATTTTAACATCATATTCACACTGATTTTAAATTAATAGAAAGATCCAGTTTGGGATGCACCGTTTGTCAATCTAAGGACCACCCAGACTTAAAATGATGACTCCATGAAACCAAACGGGTGCACAGGGCTCTGCCTCTGCCTCATGAGGTGGACCAGTTTGTCCCACAACTCCAAAGCCAGTGTCAGAGATTATTTAAGGACTGGACTTGTTTTAGGCTGAACCTGAAGCTGCTGGGAAGCTCTCTACACCAGAAGGACAGATGATATATTAGACAAGAAAGGCTGCAGCGTTTTCTATAGAACCTGGCAGCCCCATAAATACATCTGTTGAAACATTTTGCTGCCCAACCCTACAGAATTTAGGATATGCATGTTCTGTTCTTGATTCACCTTAAACCTGTTATGGGATCCCATGCTGCTTCTTCAGCTGTCTTCTCCTCTTCCCCAAACCAAAACTTCTTGACTGTTTATTTATTTCTGGTGGAAGGTGTCCCTGCCCATGGAAGGAGGGTTGGAACTTGATGATTTCTGAGGTCCCTTCCAACCCAAATCATTCTATGCCTGAAGATGCAAGCTCTGGGAGACAGGGCTCTGCCCCTGCCTTGTTGCAAAATCAGTCTCAATAATGTGTCTAAATAAATAAAAGCATAAAAGCATTTCCATCACAGCTTAGTCTTGCATGTGTTCTAAATGTAACAAAACCAAAAATAACCAAAAAACCACAAACAAACAAACAAACAAAAAAAAAAAAAAGAGGGGAATAAAGTCCTCTCTACTTTCCCCTGTTTGGATCCTACTGCATCCCCAAAAGTGAAGTAAAAATCTGATTAAAAGGCAACAAAATACTTCCCATAAAGGGCAAAAACCCTGATGTGTTTTAAAAATGGTACAAACCTGCTGTGGGTGAGAGCGCAAGTGTTAACATGAGTGTGTTAGGTGGAGGTTTAGAACATCATTATTTGCTCTTATTTACCAAATGTCTTACCCACCATATTATCTGCCTTTTCAGATGTGTACTGCTTTTGATTTTTAATTGGTCTTATTTACCAAATGTCTTACTCATTAGACTATCTACTTTTTCAGATGTGTCCCTGCTTTGAATTCGCTGTGAGGAGAACCAACACATCAAACCAGTGACAGTCGAGGCTTTCTCAGCATCCTGGTGCCTTTGACAATGCCCAGCACCTCGTTTTATCACTCTGCTGGTTTCACAAATGGACCTTTCTCCCTTCCCTGCTCTGTGACTCAACCTGGCCAACAGGTAGGGAGATTAATGAGGCATTGACCATGATGGGGCTGAGCCAGAGACCCAGAGACTCTGCTTCCTCCACACTCTGCTGTCGCGTCTTTCTGACTTATCGCCCTTTTAAAAGAATAACTTCAGCACCCAAAGTTGTTTGCAACACTGCACTGCTTTTCTTTTCTCACCTGTGGCAAACTGGTCTCATTGCCCCGATTTCTGAGGCGTGAAGTTCACAGCAGAGCAACAGAAGCCCCTGGGGGTATTTAGTCACTCAGAGCTAAATAAGTTCTTAATCTCCCGCTGGAGGAGATGCTCACCAGGGGCTTTCTGTGGCGATGCTAAAGCATGGTCCAAACAACCCAGAGACGATGAGGGAGCCCGTCATGGGCTGGAGTGTCAGGGGCTGTCTCTGGAGCTGGATGAGCCTCAGCATCTCCACAGGAACCCATCGTGGTGTTCCCAAGCAATTCCCACCCCGCTGGGCAGAGCCAGCGATGCCTCTCGCAGGCACCCACCAGACTGGAACCTCCCACTGCAGACACCAGTGACAGCAATGAGGGGCAAAATCCCATCAGCTGTGGGATATTTCACATTTTACCTCATCTTCCTGCATTCCTCTCAGGACTTTGAATTTGCAATTAAAGGCCCTGAAGTGGGGGAATAAAAATGACAATTTTGTGTGAAGAACGGTTAACTCTGCAGTAGGTTGGAGGTTGAATTTTTTGTTTCCTTGTACAATAAAATCCATTTTTCACTGAATAAAACCCAGCTGTTTGCACTGACTGCTTAAGAACCCTCTAACATTTAACCTAAAAGCCATCTCCAAGTGATAGTTTGCCCCAGACCTTCTGGTAGCTGAAATTCTAGTCCACAAAAGATGTAGTTTTCTAGAAAGGATGTAATTTTCTAAAAGAATCACAGTGCAGTCTATGGAAATAAAAAAAATTATAACAATTAAAAATGCATAGAAATTTTCAATAATTAAATATAATTATGACATTTCCCACAGTTTTTTCATTATGTTTGTGTAGAACTCAATGCACTACAAGTCTCTCCATAGTTTCATCTCTCTGGAACTAGCAAACTAATATTAGCAAAATATTTAATTTAATATTAATTTCAATACTGAATTTTGGATATTAAATAACATTAAATAATAATGTTAATGTAATATTACATTTAATATTAAATTCCTTTAATATTACAAAAATGCTATTTTAAAATATTACTGAAAATATTATTTTTAATATCAACAAGTAATTTTTAATAAGCTTTTGTAATTCTTTAGTAAAAATTAGTAAATTTTAATAATGCTAAATAAAAACAAGTAATTTTTAATATTAATTTTTAAAAACACTCTCCTGCCCTATGCAAGCCCATATTACCAACAGCATAAAAGAAAATCAGTGGCAGCAAATACTAATAGTTTATCTTTGGTAATATTTCAAATTATTCTCTTTTACAAAATATTTGCTTCATTTACAGCTTTAAACAAGCAGGCTGAATTTTAATGCGTTCTGCCCTCGTGTTGTTTCATCTCATAAAAAAATGTCCTTAGCTCATGACAAACACCATGATGAAAACTGATGGCTTGAGATGCAAACTTTGACCCACAGCGACGGCCCACGATGGCACCAGCCGGGGAAAATTCCGAGCGAAAACCTTGCTGACAATAAGCAATAAAGGAACGGCATTCCAGGGAGGAACTCGCACTCGAGGCTGACAACTCGGCGAGAGATTAGAAAGGAGAGAGTGAATTTTTAATGACCTGGAATGCTCTGGAAGATGCGCCCGGTGTAACCGCTGAGAAATCACAATGGGGAACGCGAACCTGGTGGAGCCCAAATACTCAAATTAAGTAATGTTGTACTGCTCCTTCGTTGCATGTGTTAATTTTAATTATGTCTTGGGCAAATTTAAGAAGGAAAACTTCGATTGAGCTTCTGTCTGTGTTCTGAACTTTTTTTCTGAGACGATGATTTCCGCTCAGTTATCCCCTCCAACCCCTTCTGCTTTGACACCACAGAACCCCAGAATGGTTTGGGTTGGAGGGGACCTTACAGACCATCCCATTCCACCCCCTGCCGTGGGCAGGAACACCTTCCACTGTCCTGAGTGGCTCCAAGCCCATCCAACCTGGCCTCCAGCACCATCAGAGCTGTATCAATCTCCCTCAAAATTTAGACCCTTAGTGCCCTCTATCAACACCACCAGTGCAGGGCCTGACCTTGGATCCCATCCCCTTAATTCCACAAAGTCTGATTTAAACATGTGCCTGATAAAAAAAGGAAAGAGAACAAGGACTGTGTTTCCCTCAGCAGATCCCAAAGCTGCACCTTAGAGGGTGACGGCTCTGCTGAACTCTTGTTCCATTAATTTGCCTTTCTTTACCAGGAACTTGAACAAGATTTCTTGCTCCTGTTGAGCCACTTGCTGGAGTCCTTTACCCAAAGGCAGGAAGATGACAATTTTTTAAAGTTAGGAATCAGAAGGAGCCCACTTGACCTCCAGCAGAACCAGTGCAAAATTCCCTGGCTTGGCATCCAGAATCCTCATCCATCCCTGCCAAATCAGGTCCCACACATCTGTCTCATCTAAAGGGGATGCATCAACTCACATTTTAATCTCACTTTTCTAAAAACCCAGATCCCTCTACAGCTCGGAGCAGAAGCTGAAGGTGTTTTGTAGGGCTGAAGACTGATGGTGTTACAACAATCAGAAGCACCAGGACCCTGACACCTCAGAGAGGGCACCACTGACCTGCCCAAGAGCTCAAGATAGATTATTAAGGTTTCTTGTGGACATTTGACCATGAAGGTACTTGGCTTTTCTTCCCACGACCAGCTTCTTCCCTAAGCCCTAGCATTTATTGAACTCTCTTTTCTTACAAGGAAAGAAAAAGAAAGGAAAAAAAAAAAAAGAAAAAGAGGAAAAATTGTACAAAAAATAAATCCTGCTTTTGTTCTGGATAAAACTAGGTCAGCGTTTTCCATCCCCACTGTCAGTTTTCTGCAGTGTGTTTCATACAAAGCATCATCATTCCAGCAAAAGGTATTTATAAAGTGAGCTTTGACAAAACAATTGTATTTTTTTTTTTCCAGAAAGGCTTTGGCATCTGTCACTGCCAGGAAAGATTTAAGATCTAGGTAGAATTTTCATCTCTCAGAATAACTTGGCCTATATTGACTAGAACTAATAGATCTGATGTTTTAAAACCCCTTGTGCAGCAAAGCGCTGTAAATTGCAGCTGTTTAGAAATTTCCCTCCTCCATGGAAAATTTACACTGGGAAAAGTATAAATCTTTCCAGGATTTATTTTCACCTGGCACGCCCACAACCCCCCCAGTTCTTTTGACTCAGAGACAAGAATATAGTACCACAAGGAAGCTGGAAGATGCCAAAAATAGTACCCCATGGGACAAGGAGGATGCCAAGAACACAGACTACTGCGGACAGGGGGCATGGCAGAGGTTTTGCTCAAAGAAATGAGAGAGAATTTTCAGCAGAAATGGGGAAAAAGACAATCTTTTTCAATTCTTCTTAATTTTCAACCAACTGGTAAACCCAGACCCTCTTCCACCCACATTTTGGTGCAATTAGTCACAGGGAAAAAAAAAAAAGGCGACACTTGAAATTTAAAATTAAAGAGAAAATTATCTGCAATTTTCTTGCCATCTTTTCCAACATGCACATAATCAGGGCTAGTTAAGGCTTATCAGGCACACACAGAATATTCACTCCAGGGCATTTACTCCATTGTGGGGACACGTAACCCACTGCAAAGGCAATGTCTCCACTCACCCCACTCTTCCCTCTTCATTAGGAATGTGCTGTGACTCCAGGAATCTCAGACCTCCTTCCCTGTTCAACAAAAGAGGATTTGGAAGGATGAGGTGCAGCTGGGGCAGGTGCTCAGCATCAGTTCTCCAGTCAGATCACCCCTTAAAAACAAATATGTGAGAGAATCATCCACTGTTGGTACATAAAACAAACACAGAAGATCTTCATCAGGGACAGAGACAACAAGAAAAGGACTGAAAGGCCCAGAGCTCACTTAGACCCTGATATCTCATTAATAAAATGGGGATACAGGGCTGAGCAGCAATATAGGAAGTGTTGGAAAGCAGAGACGTGCACGAGGGAGAAGCACAGGAAAAAGAAGAGATGGATGGAAGATCCTAGGGCTGGAGTCAAGGGGTTTATCTGCAGAACCATCAGTGAAGGCATCACCTCCAGGCCTGAACTTTCACCAAGGTTCTTGGATAGAGTGAGAGGAGATGGAGAGAGGGAGGACATGCAGAGGGAATTTCAGGACATACCACAGCTCTGGAGACCAGGCTGGAGCCAAGACAGAACCATAAACTAGTTAATCCCAGAAACTTCAAGTGAACTGTCCTAAGCCAAGCCTGCCACCAGAAAGCATTCCTACAGCCCTCTAATAGCTCAGCACTGCTCACAGCAGCCACGGCACATCCAGCAGAGGAGGGAGGTTAGGCACTAAATCAATATTGTGTCAAATCCTAAAGTCCACCTGAGCCTGAATTCACCTCAAAAACACAGTTCCCATGTCTTCAAACACAGCCAAATTCTTTACAGGAAAAAAAGTCTTTGCTTCCCTGGGTGTTGTGAACAAGTAAATAAGTCTAACAAAATCCAAACACAATTTGGCAGGATATAACTCTTGTTGGAGATAATCCTACCTGCTGAAATTTCCTTTTAACCTCAGTGAAGACTTCGGTAGATGCTAAGTATAATCAGGACAGATACCAGTTCTCTCCCACTGGAAAGCAGAGTGAGCAGACTTCAAAATACTTTTCTTTCATGTCACATCAGCAAAGGAAAAGTTCTAGAAATAGCTGCTTTGGGCTTTTTCTCCTGAAAAGTAACCTGGGTGATTCTGGTTGTGGTAGGTTCCCCAGAGTAGTAACAACATCACCCTTAATAATATAACATACACGTAACCCTGAGAGCATTAAATTCCGTGTTCTTGGGAACAATGTGTGATTCTTGGGGTGTGCTGTGCAAGGCCAGGAGTTGGACTCAATGATCCTCGTGGGTCCGTTTCAATGCAGGTTATTCTACAACTTTATGATTCTATGAATTCAGCCCAAACTTTTCAGGTGGTGGAGAAACAGAGGGTTCCAAAGTAGAGGGAGTTGCAGATTCCCACAGCAGGAGTCTGTGGGTCTGATTTCTTCTGAATCCATGGTGGGCTGGGAATGACCACAGGCAAAGCTGTTGTCGATGTTTCTTTCCAGTTAAAATCCCCTCACTTCAACTTCTGCCTTGACACCCAGCTTGAAAATGGCTCTCAGGTACTACAGGATGGGGATGACTCTTGTGGTCATCAGAGAGTCCCAAGACCCCACAAAGACATTTTCTGGAAATGCCCACTGCATTATATTATATTAAATGCTTATTCAGCCTCAGTTAAAGCTCTGATCATGCACTAACTGCAAATTTTGTTGCAAACCAGTGTGAGTTCCCTGATGATTAAAGGACTGATATTTCTGTTATTAATTATCCTTTCTAGCATGGAAGGCTGCAGTGTGATTCCCTCTGCAGAGGCAGGTGCCATCTATATGCTCCTGAAGAAGCATCCCTGGCCTTGGAAAACTTAGAAATCTAAACAGACAGTGCAGACAAAAGAACTACCATTATCTTCCTTTTCCAGATGGGGAACTGAGGCACAGAGAGATTAAGTGACTTGCCAACATCTGTGGAAGAATGGAGGATTAAACCTTGATCTCTTGAGTCCAAGTCTGGTGTTCAGTCACCGGACCAGCCTTCCCACTCCTGCTAATGTGTTATTGCTCTCATCAGCTCAGTTGTTTTTCCTACCCACTCCTACCTAATCCCTTTTCAAGGTAGCCCTTGAGGGACTGTTACTTATGTGGGTCAGGGCTGGATACAGCCATGCCAGGGAGGGACACGCTCTTTTGTCCTGTGGGCACCACTGGCCCAGCTGGCAGGTGCCATTGCTGGGTGACATCGCAGGAGCAAGGACTTACAAAGTCATTTCTACTTCCAGGCAGGAAAACCTGCCATGAAATCACTGGGCAGCAGGGAAAGAGGAAGCTGATTGCTGTAGCTCTGGCTGCATCTGCAGTTCCCATCCTAACGAAGCCAAAGAGCGTGTTCATGCAGGGAAGACGATCGTAAGACGAGAAGAAAAACATCTTGGAAGATGAATATTTGGATCTCTGGGCTCTATCAGTATTTATTTCTTGGGCTGCAATACCACCTGCAGGCCCCAGACCAGGGCTGGATGCTGCAGAGAAAAGAGGGTCTGACAACCGAAGGGGGCAGGTCCCAGCCCTCAGGCTCCATGGGAGCCTTCCTGATGGATGGGGAGGGTTGGAATGACGCCCTGCACACACCACTGGACAGACACACCCCAGGCTGCATTGTCCAAACCAGTCACCTCAAAAAAAACCCTGTATGGAGGAGACCTGCAAGGAAAACAAGTCTGAAAACAATCCTTGAGGAAAAACCGCTGCAGGTCCTCCCGAGGAACTAGGTAACAACGCTATTTCCCCGTTCACCACAGGCCAGAGCTTTGTGCTCCGCTGAGAGGGGCTGCCCCACTCCCCCAGCCCGTGCCCCCAGGGGGGTGAGGGTGGGGGTGTCACCGCCAGGCCCTCTCCTCAATGCCTGTCACCCCGATTGCGGTGGGCGAGAGATCACAGGCGAGCGGCGGGATCTGCTCAGGAGGCATCAGATGGCGTCGGAGCAAGGGTAATCCAGTTATTTTTAGAGAAGTTTTTCCACTCGGAGATCATACACACTGCAGATCACAGAAACACATGCAAGCATGAAATTTCATTTTTAAGAATTCTTTTCCCGGGGCTTCCATGTAAAGTGGCAATGAATGGGAAAAGCTACAATCATGACAAGACAATTACAGAGGGTTTTTTTGCTAAGCATGAAACTTGGAAAAAAAAATGTTCAGGGAAAGGGAGGAAAAAAAAAGCAGCTCACAAGAAAAGTAATTTTTGTCCACTTGTCTTGTTCCAGTGAAGCAGAATTAGACATCACATCATGTAAGTGATTTTAAAATAATAATTGGCTTTAAAGTACCTGAGAAAAATAAGCAAATGTTTGAGTTTGAACTGCTTTTCCTGGTTTGGCTCTTTTAGTGCCACAGTGTGTATGCAAATGGGGAAACAGCCAGCACCCTCCTAAATGCTGCAAAACACACACACACTTGTGCTTTTAGCATGAAAGGACTGGGAGACATACATTAGGATTTGTGGGATTATGGTAAGAAAGCAGGAGTGATAACTTTGATGTTCTTTAAAAAAAAAAATAAATAAAAGGGTGAAAAGACAGAAAACTGCGAGTGGTTTTTTCTCTTCTTGGCAAAGCCCCCCAGGAAAGAGCTAGCATGGAAAATGGATCCCCTCTCATCTTCCAGAGAGGCAATTTCTCCCCTTCCAGCCTGGGTTCACCGACATGGCTGTGTGGGGGAGCTCAGACGCCGCGTGTCTGAGCCCTGCTTAGCCTGTGGATAAACACAGAGGTTGGCTTCTACAACGGGCAGCCACGGAAAACTTCTTAGGCAGCAAATATTCCCTGCAAAATAAATAACAATTGTGCATCCAGAAACGCTAAGACAGAACCAATTGGGTGCTGGCGAGAAATGCGCGATTACCGCCGCCACGATGGTCACAGGGCTGGGAATTTAATTCTGGGGAAGGTTTCTAACTTGGTTCTCGTTAAGTCAAGTCCTTTCTTGGTGTAGGCATCTTCTGATGCAGCATCGACTGCCGAAAGGTTTCCACTGCTGCCCTATTCATTACTGCAGCGTCCCAGTGGCTTTAAGTAAGAAATAGAGATCCTGGTAAAAAAACAGCTCATTGATTCACAGCAGAGGGAATCGAGATGTTTAGAAATTGCTCTGAAACTTTTCAGCTGTCCTTATTCAAGAGGCAGGTGGTTTAGCACTAATCACCTAGGAGGAAAACATCATAAAACAGAAAGTCTGAGAGGCTTTACCTTGATTTTGTAGCATTGCAGCACCTCTTTGGGTCTCTCATTCCTCCATCAGGCAACGCTCAGCTGCACTCAAAGGTGGGAGCGACACGCTCAGCTCCTCCAGGTCTAGAGACAACACAACAAAATAATTTGTCAAATTGTCAAAACCCAACAGACAGGGTAGAGGAGCAGACTGGGGAAATTTGGATAGACTGTGCCTTCACCCAGTCCTAATCTCACCACTGGAGGCTGTAAACATGATGGGTAAAGTGACAGTCTGGCTACAAATCTGTCTGGCAGCTTCATTAGACATCTTTCGCCTGACTGATTAAACTGCATTTAAGACCCACTTTCATTTTTTCAAGTCTTTTGTTTAAATTAAAAGGTCATGTTTTCGAGCGAGTGATCCGCTGCCCTCTCCAGTCTCCTGCCACAATACAGTTACATTACTACGAGTGTAGCACAAAGCGCTCTGAATGAGATCCACAGACACCAACAAATGTCGCAGCCAGCGGAGGCTACAGAAAGGGGTTTTTGTCTGTTCGTTATGTGCCACAGCAGGGAAACGAGCTTGAAAAGTCCCCCAGCCTCAAACTTGGACTATTTCTGCTGTGCACCGGAGGGCTTGCAAAAAGCACTCGCTACTTTTGCAGATTTATTTGAGCAGCAAACCAGGTCTGCCCGCCACCTCGGTTTTGCTGCTGCTTTGCCACTCATGAACCGAAAGAGATTTTTGGTGGTTGGACGAAAAAAAAGACCCAGGACCTGGGATTTGGGGTCTAATGCTGCCAAGTGCTGAGTGCCATCTGTTCCCACTGGCTCCAGAGCTCCCAGGATGGGGCCCCGGCACGGCGGAGCCTGACAGAGCGGGGCAGCTCTCCAGAAGATGTAACGCGGCATCTTGGGAGCGCTCCCAGTTTACACCTCGGAGTGTCTGGCCCGCAGACAGACCACACTTAACCTGTCACCCCGCAGCCAAGTGCTTCCCTCAGCTCCCAGAAAACAGCACTCCAAACTGGGAGAGACGTCCTGGCTGTGTTTGAGATCTTGGTGTGCTTTGTTTCTAACTAAATCCATGCAGGGAGTCCCTTATTATCAGTGTTGGTCTCTTCTCCCAAGTAACAAGCAATAGGATGAGAGGAAACAGCCTCAAGTTGTGCCAGGGGAGGCTTAGATTGAATATTAAGAAAAGTTTCTTCATCAAAAGGGTTGTCAAGCACTGGCACAGGGCATTAGAGTCCCCATCCCTGCAGGGATTTAAAAGCCATGTGGATGTGGCACTTGGAGACATGGGTTAGTGGTGGCTTTGGCATCAGTTGGACTCAATGATCTCAAATTTCTTTTCCAGCCTAAAGGATTCTCTGATTATCTGTGCTGGGAGGTGAGGGTGCACTGAGCACTGCACTTTCTGATGGCACACTGATGTCAGTCTGAAAAAGTCCCCCAGCCTCACTTGCACTTTCCCAAAGGCTTTTGCTGTGTACAGGGAGCACAGAGATGAATTGGAGGGTCAAGACATGGAGCAGCCAGTCCCGAGGAGGGCCATGGCTGAGTTGTCTGCTCCTCTCAGGTGAAAAGCAGAAATCAAGGGAGTTGAACAAAAGGACTAAAAACAAGACACTGGGTCAGTGCCCCCGAGGAGTCAGTCCTTGCTTCCTGCTGAGAAGTTTAACTCCAGCACCAAGGGGTCAGCTCAGTGCCTTGCACAAGGGCCCACTTTTCACCAAGGGGATGTGAAAGCTGACTAATTTTTACTAAATAAAATGAGACTTTGACAAGTGCTCTGCTACAGAGGCCTGTACTCTGACCTGCTGTGACCTGTTGTATTCCCTGAACTGCAAATCTATTAACTGAGAACATTATAAATGTGACTTAAAAAACTGAACCGGAGCTTGGGTCGCAATATCCAACATGTCTCATCCTGAGGCTTTTTTTATAAAGCTCATTGCACTGGAATTTTGATTGTACACAAAAATGTATTTAGTAGAGGGTTACTTCCCTTCTCTTTCAGGTCCAATTAAATCCTGAATAATTACTGAGGTTTCCAGAAGTGGTGGTGACATCAGAATCTCCCAGAAACAGCTTCTGCATTGGATTGCAGTGGGATTCAATCTCTAACAAGCACAAGTACGCAGTGGTGCTGCAAAAACAACCCTGCTGTCCACTTATTGCCAGGATCAATAGCTGGTTAGGTAAAACATCTACATTATTACTCTAAAATCAAACGGCCTTTTCTGACCCACTGGCACAGAAGTTGCTGAAATCCTGCAGTGTAACATTTGCTTTAGGACTACATTTCTCTAATTGATGTGCCCAAGATCCACATGCAGGTATTGACAGGAGAATAGACCTTTTAGCATTCAAAAGTAAATCCTTGACATTTCTGTCTCATGCAGCAAGTCCAATTATTCTCCTTTTGCTCTGTTCCCCAGTCAGAAATTTGAAAGGCAGAAAAAAAGACCAGAATACACAGTAAAATTTTCCAAATTAAATTGGGTATCTGTAAGAGCAGCAGTAAGTAAGAATATTTTGGATACCAACAGGGCTAAAGCAGCATTTAAGGCTTTTCCGAATGGGCTTGCTTCTGTAATGCCTGAGGACATTTTGCTGTTGAGTGCTCGTTTATAAAAAGTGAACTAAAGTATTTTTTCTTTCCCAAAACCTAAGAGAAATGGTTCTGAATGGTTCCCTTCTTTTCTTCACACAAGCTGAGGTTTTTTTCACAACTAGCTGACTATGAATAGGCACAACAATTCCAGTAAGCCATCTCTTTCCACTGCCAACAATTATATCAGTTATCCAGGCCCTTATGTGTCATTTAATACCTACTTTCATAAAGGGAGAGATGAAAAGAACAACTACAATAAGATGCAGTTAATTATGGATATGTTTAGAAACAGTCTAATGAATAATAAACAACGTTTTATTTCCCCCCTCTATGACACAGTGGCAAATAATTAAGAATCAAAAGAATTCAAAGTATTAGGTAACAATCAGAAAACTTGTGCAAGATTTTTTTCTGCTCGAGTTTAATTGGTTCATTGTTCCCATGAACCATAAACCACGGGGTTGATAGCGGTGCTAAAGTTTGCCTCTGTAAAGGAAGATTAACATATTCGGGAACTTTACCCTAATCCTTGTTTTGCGTTAACTCAAGCAGATTGGATTAGTAATTCTTACCTACCACCCACTAGAAGAAAACGGGTTTCTTTTCTCAGACAACTGCCTGCATTGTACCTCCGTGTGCATTATCTGCACTGAAAGCGTTCTGCAGAAAGAAATGATGTGAACTGAAAGGGAAAAGAGTTTTCCACTGCGATGGCAAGAAACAATCGCTGACGTGGCAGAGCCTGAACTCTGCTGAAAGGTTAGACCTGTTCCTGCCCAGCTCATGTGCTGCTATTTCAGGCAAAATGAGAATAAGCCTCCCCTGAACTTCTAATTCAGGAAAATAATGAAAACTAAGGAGACTTGATTTACAGGATCTGATTTGGAGACTGTTGGGGTGAGCTTGGAGCAGCCCAGAGAGGCAGCAGAGCTGGTTTAGTGGACTGGCTCTGCTGAGTGTGTCTGCTCAGGATGGCACTGCAAACCCACTGGGTTCCCAAGTGCCCAGCTCAGCCAGGAGTGGGGCAGCTGCTGTGGGAATCACCCCCATCCTGGTGGTCTTCCCAGTGCATGGACACTGTTCAGTGTGGACCAGCCACAAGTACCTCTGTAACAAATATGGAAATACCCCACAGCAGAGTTAGACCCTGCAGGTGTCTCCCAGCCTGCTGATACCCCATTTTCACTAATTAGAATCAAAGAGTCACAGAGTGGTTTGGGTTGGAAGGAACCTTAAAGAACGTCCAGTTCTACCCCCTGCCATGGGCAGTGACACCTCCCACTATCCCAGGTTGCTCCAAGCCCCATCCAACCTGGCCTGGAACACTTCCAGGGATCCAGGGGCAGCCACAGCTCCTCTGGGCACCCTGTGCCAGGGCCTCACCACCCTCACAGGGAAGAATTTCTTCCCAATATCCCACCTAATCCTGCCCTCTCTCAGTTTAACTGCCTGAACAAAGTCCTGCTTGTTCTGAACTCAGTGACACATTTTCACCTCAGGAAAGATGTTGCTGTTACTTGTTCTGTCTGCAGTTACTTTTCTCCCATTTTTGTCCCTTTCAGAGGGTGTAGCCCAGACCCTCCTGCTCCCTCTCCATACGCCAGAACTATCCCTTTGCTCCAACAGGAACAGAACAAGATCCCAGTGAGGGAGAAATGCTAACACTGACATGATGGCCAGCAGAAGGACTTGAAACCATACAGGTCTTTGTGAACCTTTTAAGTCCCAAGCATCTCTCAGATGCTTCACTGGGGAAAATCATCTTCTTAAATATATGAACACACATAGCCAGGCTCTTTCTATTATTCATCAACAAGTTATGCCAGGAAATTTGAGCAGAGTCAAACTCTTTGCACAATATTTATGAGCAATATGATGCCTCAGGCGAACACAGGAGCTCTGTGGATCACATACACACAAAATGTGGACTAAAACATGCAGGGCTGTGGAAGAGCCCAACACAAGTGATGGTTTCCGTCCAAGCTCCATCCAACCCCAAAACTGTGCGACTCCCACAAAATGTGGCAGGAGCACTTTGAAGGAAATGCCAAGGTGTAGAAAGGCAACTCTTTGCTTTCTTATTGGTGCTGATGGCTTCTGCACCTCACCAGAGCCGATGGTCTTCCCATAACCATGGCCAAAAATCAATGAATATTTGGGTGGGTTCTCTCTTTTTTTTATACTAAGCAGCGATTGTAACTTGGAGCAGCTGAAAAACATTCAGTTGCCAGAACAATAGGAAGTAAAGAGTTATCAAATATATGTGCCCTAAGCGTTGGAAAATATTTAGCACAAGCACAACTACAGTGATTAGCTTTGTGTTAAACTACAGGGAGCAACAACAGGGATTTTTTGAGCAAAAAGCAATTCCACCTATTAACTGCAGGTAGAGGAGACAGCTGGCTAAAGCATGGCCCATTTTAACCTGGATTTCTGATTGGACTTCAGTAGTTATTGATAAACCCCATTGATTCAGTGGTTGTCGATAAAACCCATTTACTCCTGCTCATTAGCAGACAGGGATATTAATTAACTCTCCACCTAGGAATGAAAGAGAACTCCTTGAAGAAACTCCAGGTATTTCCCCATCCTTCCAGCCCAGTATTTGGTGAGCAGCAAGAAAACCCTGGGGTGCCCCAAGGGTCCCACAGAACTTGAAACACTCCAGTGCATTTCCCAGGGGAAGTCTGGGGGTTTTTCATATCCATGAACAACCTTTGAGCTTTGCACTGCTACTCCTTGAAACCTTTCTCTTGCTGGGAGTAAGGAATATTGCTTCTGCCATATCAATTAATGAAAAATGAGGAGTGGATCAATAAATTACTCAGGTGCTTAGTACTGTCTGCTATGAGAGCTGCTGGTATGAATTTTTCACCTTCTTCCTTTCTCATGGTTTTCCACCAAGCTGTGCCAAACATGCTGCATATCGCTTACTGTTTGGGATTTTATGAAGGGAAAAAAAAATAAATTGAGCCTCCAAGTACTAATTTCAAACTGTTGTAGTGAACTCTCCCTTTTTTTATTGCATAATAGAGCCTTTTGTCCTCAGTTTTCCATCTGTTTGCTAAGCATTTTTCACTTGAAGACTCAATTAGGACGAAAAAACCCCACACAATCATTCAATTCAAAAATTAATTTGGAGATCAAGGGACTGACTTAGGCCTATACCAGTGACTAAAAGCGATTCAGGCTTTGTCACATGATCCAAGAGAACTGAGCAACAACAGTTTAGCTGCTTTAATCCTGCTTAATTTGAGTGCAAAGAAATTCACATGTGCTACTAAGAACATTTTGGGAGTACACTGTGTCCATTTTTCTGGGTCCCCACGTCCAAAGACTTTGTTTCATTGAGAGCTCATGACATCCTCGATTAGTAACCCCCACGCAGACAAATGAAACGCATACGAATTTGCAGAGGTGGAGAGAAAACTGCTCGGAAAATGCCCTGCTGAGGAAGAGGTGGTTTCAGACAACACATTTTACAAGCAGGAGTGACAGCAAAACCAGCACCTTTCAGGGGTTTTGGCAGGGCTGTTTAAAAGACACATGCCATCAGTAATCCAAAGAGTACATTGAAAGAAATAATAAAGCTATCTCAGGGGAAGACTTTGAAATACATATCTTACTGGTTTTATAACTTTTTTGCACATTATGCACAGGCTGTTGGGTCTTTAGCAGAGAAATGCTGCTCACTCGCCACCTGGCACGTGTGTGTGACCCCAGGGCCAAGCCACGGGGTGTCAGCCCACCAGAAGCTTGGCTACAGCCTCTTCTAACGGGGACAGCCAAGGAAATTTTCATTAGAGGAAGGAAAACTTGCAAAAATCCCATCCGGCAAACACGCGCACGCACACGTACCCTCGCCCTCTCTAATGCCTTGTGTGCGTTTGCTGGGTTTGGAAGAACTTAATTAAAGCCAGTTGTGAAATTTCCAAGGGAAAAAAAAAATGTAATCCCTTGCAGCAAATGTGCTGTGATTGTTCTGGGTTGGCCGCTCCTCTCCCCCTGGACCGGTCTCACTGTGAAACAACAAAATCTGAGAGATCAAAATGCTGAAACGGGCTGTGCCTGCTTCTCACCCTCCCTTCAACAAGAGAAGTGGAGGGGCTTGAACTGCTTCATCCAAGCAAGGAGCCTTCCCTGAAAGAAACCTCCTTCCAGTGCCTCAAGGGGCTCCAGGAGAGCTGGAGAGTGACTTTGGACAAGGGCCTGGAGTGACAGGACAGTGGGGAATGTCTTCCCACAGCCAGAGGGCAGGGTTAGATGGGATAGTGGGAAGAAATTCTACCCTGTGAGGGTGCCGAGGCCCTGGCACAGGTTTCCCACAGAAGCTGTGGCTGCCCCATCCCTGGAAGTGTCCAAGGCCAGGTTGGACACGGCTTGGAGCAACTTGGTCTAGTGAAAGGCATCCCTATCCATGGCAGGGGGTTGGAATGCGATGGTCTTTAAGGTCTCTTCTAACCCAGGCCATTAAATGATTCTGTGAAACCTCCCTTAGACTCTTAAAATCATTTAGGTTGGAAAAGACCTCTAAGATCATTGAGTCGAACCATTAACCACGTCCAAACAGTTATTCTTCCCAGGCACTTGATGGCAGAGGACAGCTTCTGGTAATGGACTCATTTTACCCTCTTGACTGCAAGAGAAACACAACACAAAGGTATAAAATCTTTTCTTCCATCCCCTTCAATCCCTACATATCTGGTGAGTTCCTAGGAGTTGCATGGGGCGGGTTGCAGCCCCATCTTTAACCCAGAGAGGACAAAACTGTTTAGTCTTCAGCTGAAAAAAAAGTGTGGTGGAGAAAGGGGATGAAAGTGGGGTGAGAAACCCAGAGAAAACTCCCGAGCAGCCAGCCTGAGCAAGGCAGGACATGATCTTGGAGCTCTGTGCTCCAAGGCACAATTGCTCCCTTCCTGCTGCCTTGCTGGTACCTGGACTCTCTAAACCTGTCTTATCAGGTCTGTGATGTTTCTGGCTGTGAAGATCCCAGTTTTCCATTAAACCTGCAGGTGCAGATGGAATCCCACTTCCAGCTGTTGCAGGGCAGGCATCTTAGGCAGACAGAATCAGAGAATGTTTTGGGTTGGAAAGGACCTTAAAGATCATCCAGTTCTAACCCCCCTCCCATGGGCAGGGATAGCTGAGGCTGAGTGTGGAGAAGCCTGAAGGGCCTCTTTGCCTCGATTTGCACCTACATGGGGATCTGTGGAATTTTGGGACAAAGTGCCCTGCCACAGCCATTGGCAGAAATCAGTTCATTTGAACCACAGCCCTCCAAAATGCTGGAAGGTCAATTAAAGACACAACCGGAGAGAGGCCACGAGGACAACGATCCCGCAGCTCTGGTGGGGGGAAAGAAGCTGCACAGAGAGGCCTGTGTCGGAAACCCAACTCGTTCAGCATCAAAGGGAGAAGAAATAACAAGCAAGGCTTGCCCTCCTCCCCTTCCCTGCACCGTGTGTTTTATCCAGTCGGAGTGGCGGTGCTGGCGAGGCGCCAGGGATCTTTCCGATAGATCCGAGCAGTGCTGATTAAGAAATACAACCAAAGTAATTAATGATGGGGGAGGACTGAACCGACGGCGGAGCTGGGATCTGACTCGTTCTTTGCCACGGTTAACCCCAGAAAGAGTCAATTAGAGCAGGACTTCCCAACCTTTTGCCACAGACGCTCTCACTTTCAATTAAAATGGCTCGCCAGGAACCCCGAGCAGCACGCTGGAGCCAGCAGGCTGCCCTGAGCATCAACCTTCCCAGGCCTTTGTAGTTTCTGACCATATTCCCCCACCATGCCAGTTTTTAATTTGCAAAAATATTTGTCTGGCTTTCAGACAGGTTTCAGCCCTCTTTGTGCTCTGTTCAATATCCCGGACAAGGTTCCAGCCTTTCCAGTATCAGCAATAGCACTTGCTCTGAATTTCAGGACAGGACATGGTTCTCCCTGTGTTAAGGTCGTGCTGTTGGTAAAGTGCATCTGTGTTAATGCTGGGTCAGTGCTCTGGGCCACTCTAGAGCTCTGGAAGTTTAGTTCTGTCTGGATGGCTGCAGGTTTGCCCAGGGTTGGAGGTGTTGCAGCCAATTTCAGCCTCCTGAATTCATTATCAGTTTTGTTCAGGTGTTGTGGCTGAATTGAGTAACAACTCTAGCTGTTTCCCCTCAATATAGAGCAAAGGAATGAGCCAGAAAATCTAGGCTGAAGAGCAAATTTTAACTTTATCTGCTCTCTCTTACATCCTTTGTGTCAAAACAATAATGTGTGAGAGAACTGCAAAGGAATTTTCCTAATTTTCCGATATAATATAATATACTTTTCTGTCTGTTTGTCTCTTGGAAGAATTCTGTGTAACAGAACAAAACTCAATTCACCCCAGCAAGTCCAGAAGACTCAGAAGCTTCAGACTTCTCCTGACTGGCTCGGAAGGAGACCCTGTACTTTAACAAGTGGGAACTGGTTTTGTTTAGCTTTGTTTTATGATCACATAGAAAGACCACACGGTCCTGAGCGTCAGCATCATAGCGGAGAGGTAATATCTTAAAATTTGTCCTCCATTTTGGTCCAGAAATAACTACCCTAAACATCCAAATTGCTGAATATTTCCCCTATTAGTGGACACGCACAGATTTAGTCTCTTTCCCCACACCCCTTTAACATAAAACCAAGGTTCATTTCCATGACTCTCTTTTATGATCTGCATCTCAACTGGAGAAGACATTTTCCAGCCTACAGGGCAGAGGCTTTGCTTTATATTGTCAAAAGTAGCAAGTTCAAGTCCTGTGGTGAGGGTCATATTTTTTATAATAAACTCTTCATATCCTGTATTATCTCCTTGTTAAATGGTTCACTGCATTAATTATCATTGTCATCCAATATATTTTGCACTGAATGAAAATATTTCATCAATGCTTTTGGTTGAAGAAGCAAAACATAATATACCATTTTATGAGTAATTTTCATGAAATTTTGCATGCATCCAGATCTTGTGAGGTAGGGAACACAATTTGTTTGAACTTTATAGCCTTCTCATTCAGTTTTCATTAATAATTTTTCCTTTAGTTCTCAATAGGTTCCTCTAGCATTGAGGGAACAATATCAGAGCCCTCCTGTAGCTAATTTAATATCTGTAAATTTCCATGGCTGATAAGCAACAACTGCGCAGACGAATAGAAAAATAAAATAGTGAATATGGGAGCAAAAAAAAAAAAAACAACCAAAAAAACCACAAATGAAAGTGGAGACTGCAAGATGCTATGAGGTGATAATCACTGTAAAAAGTTTGGCTTCGTCAGGTAAAATCACTAGCAGAACAGCGATTAATATTTGTCCTCTAAAAGTAAATGAAAAGCTTAGATTTGTTTGTTTGTTTCAAAAATAATTTTCTTAATAGGTAGAAATGCTCTCTCTCGTGGAGTTTTTTACCAGCCCCTGTTCTGAGGTGTGCTCACACACATTCACAACTCTCTAAGGCTCTGGCAAGGACAGATGTGTTTCCTGGACCAAGAAATCGTGTTCTACCACACCTTTCTCTCTCCCAAAGCAAGGCTCCGGCCCACACTCATAACTCTACTCCTCTCCTCAGCACAACCAGCTCCCAAATCAAGCCACTTTGCCCTTTCCAATCCTCCTGCCTTGCATTTCATGCCCTATTTCTTGCAAAACCTTTGCATTCCTTCTCTGAACTTCGTATGATACAGCTGCTCCCCCACATCCTCCTTGCCCCCTGAAGCCCAAAATCCAGCCCCTACTGAAGATGCTCCTGCCCCTGTGCTACTTCTCCTCCCCCTTCTGCTTTTCTCACAGCACACTCTGGGGCTGTGTTGGGAGAAAGTGATGTCCAACCCAACTGCTGTGGACGAGCAGCATCCAGAGCAGCCCCGTGACACGGCTCCTGTCCTCCCTCACGGCTGCAGGCAGTGTACAGCCCTGTCCTGCCCTCTCACGTGAGTCCCACAGGCTTTGGTGGCCACTTCAGAAGCTGAACACACCCTCCCGGACAAGAATTTTTGGAGTTATCCCATGCAGAGGCAGGAGTTGAACTCAGAGATCCTCATGGGTCCCCTTCTCTGATTCTAACTACAACAACCACAGAGGAACCCAACAACTTTGCAGTGCCTGATGCCACTGCCTTTCCACAGAACCTCCACCTTTAGCAGATGTATGAATTGCAGCTCTACAGCAAACAAATCTTCCAGCAGCAGGCCTGCTCCACAACAGCCTGGGGACAGAGGCCCTCTGAAAAGGACACTCACAGGTCTGTCAGTTGAAGATGTGTTTCTAAACCCCTGCCTGCACGACATAACTTGTTCTCATGAACACTTCCAGCTGCACTGTTGGAGTGAGAGCTCCTCTAGACCCAGGCCCAGGGAAAAGCCAAAGCACAGGGGCTGAATTAAAACCTTTGGATAAGCTGAGATACATGAAGTCACACCAAAGTGAAATAGAAATACAGATTTTTAACTTTTAGTAGAAATACATGCAAAGTGCTTTAAACATTGAGAAGCTGCAGCAAAGAGACCTTAAACACAGTTTTTACTGCAGCAGTGTTACCCTTTCACAGAATTTCTTTACTTTAGACAAAACATAGATGGAACTACACTGCCCACATTTTTTAGATAGAGTGTTCACATAAACAATAAGAGCTGATAGAAACCATAAACACAAATCTGTGTAACACCTATGCAATGCTTGTGTAAGATTTACTACTCTTAGAATTGGACCAGGATAGGTTAAAAAACTAAAATTGTGTGTTAATTTTATTGGTCAATTAACAAACATAATCCACACTTCTCTAAGTTTGGAGAGGAAGAAGAAGCTGTTTTTTACTTGCTGTTTGCCTGCTGCTGCTGCTGGTGTTACTGCTTGGCTTTATCACATAACCCCTTCGAACTCTGCCTTCAGAAAACAATGAGACTATGAAATAAAGAACTTCAGCAAGACAGCAGCCTCTTCTGCTCTTTCACCCTCATCCAAAAGGGAGAGTGTCCCATCAAAAGCTCAACACTGCACCTTTGCAGCTATCAAGCACAGTGAAAACTGTACTGAGATTGAGGATGGTGTAATGTGGTTTTTTTAACAAGGGTAAAAGCCTGGGGAAGGACCCCAGACCTTGCTGCGCTTAAACCTTCCCTCCACAACAAACTGTACCTGCTCTGTAGAGAAATGCAAACTGAAGTGAACAGGGAGGGTGTGATTTTGCTCTCACTGGACCAGTCTTGGTCCTACAAGCCAAACCATCCTGTCCAGACAGGACTGGTGCCTCACACCAGGCTGCCGGAAGGATGGGACCTGCAGGAGGAAATGAATTCCCCTGGAACCACGGGACCAACCGTGGTGCCGGCCACCAGGACGTAACAACAGGCAAATTCTTTTCCAATCCTGCAAATACCCAAAGCCCTGGCACCCGCAGACCTCACATCTCTAATTAAAAATAGCCATGAGCACTTCAATAAACAACGCAATCCATCATGTTCAGGACATAATAAAGGGACACAGAGTGGAAAAGAAGCTTTGCCCTGTCCTGTGTGCTGTACTGTATGTGTTTCACCACAGGGAAGCATGTGCTAATTTCTTACCTCTCTGCTGACTGCACTGTCCTTTTGCATAGTTGCTGCTAAACTGCATGAAAGGTATTTCTAATCTCGTGACGGTGACTGAAAAGGGTTGAAGGACACAAATTAAGTCTCATAGCAATAGAGCAGCTCAAGAATGGAAGGTCAGCCAGTTGACTCTTCCCAGAATCCCCTGAACAATGCAATTATTCATGAAGGAAATTTCAAATTATTTTCATTAGACTTCTGTTTTACCAATCTAACCAAAGTGATTAATTAGGGATTAAAATATTTACTTTGCACATGCTGCCTTGGCACGGCACTAGAATATTTAAGCATTGTGCTAAAAGGGTCAGCTGTCTCCAGCACTGTTTGGAATTCATTCTGTACTTTCTGTGTAAAAGGGCATTGACTCTCATGTCTATACTACACTTAGAACCCCATTAGGGACAAGGAGAGAGAAAGGAGTCCCTCTTCCTGCCCTTGCAGCTGCCCCAAGCTCCCCAGCTTCTTTCCTGGGCTACTTCAGCACAGAAGCAGAGAAGAGCAGCAGCAGTGACTACAGCAAGCCATTCAGTGGATTCAAGGTTCCACCCCTATTCCACAGGACCAGAAAAGAGGGAGATGCTTGTGAGAACCTGGAAAAACCAGCTGGAAAAGAAAGCATTGTGATAGAAGACACAAGAATAGAAGAACTGGACTCAGATTTTGGTCCAGTTGTGGAAAGCCTGTATGACCCTGGCCAGTTTCTCATCTCTCTGAAAAAAAGGAATGCAGACTAACCCCAAGTGGAAAATGCTTTCATTGTATATGAAGTTTAGAGACAGGAACATTTGGCATCCCCCTGTGAAACAGTGGGCTGGAAATGCCATGCTTGCAGTATTCCCTTCCCAGAGCTGAACCAGCAATCCCAGGTCTGAGCCTGGGTCCAATCCAGTTCCTGCTGACCTCTGGAGGCTCCTGGAACCCATTTGCAATTCATCCCTCACCCCTGTTTGTCTGACTGAATCCAAAACAACGGGAGAAGTGACAAGGAAAGACCCCAGAAAGGGTGAACAGGGGAGATGTGAGCGATGGTGCACCAGGCCCCACCAGCCCTGCCAGTCTCCCCAGGGATGGCTGGATTTGGCTCAGTGCTGAGGGCTGGAGTGGCTTTGCTGGTTGGCAACCTGACACGGCCCGCCCAAGTGCCCGTGCAGGATGGTTAAAATGCACAAGCACCTCAGAGCTGGCGAGTGCTGCCACTGCAACCTCCCCAAGATGAAAAAGATGTATAACAGGATTTGCATTCCTTTCCAGACCGACTGCTGCAAGCAAACATTTCAGCACTTTTTTGTTACCAATATTATTAGAAGTCTCAACCCATTTCCTGGCTGGGGCATGTTTCCTCGAGGGGACTGAAGTCACCTGTCACTTTCTTTCTCACGTTACTTAATCGTTTTAGTCCAAGCAGCAAGCTGCCAATCATATTTAATATTTAGTCACCTTGAATGCATTGCTACTGATTAAATAGACTGCTATTTCAGTAAACAACTCGTGAGAGAATACTTACAGCTTCATTATAATTATTCCACCAGATATTAGAACATTATTCATATGTAAGTCCAAAGAATATTTAGGTCTTCTCCTATTTAGTTCACAAACAACATTTTAATTGCTGCCATATTAGCAGAGCTATCAGTGCTAATTGGATAATACCCCTTCAAAGATTTTTCTTTTAGCAACCTCTTTTGCTTGCATGCTTTTAAAATGTCTCTGGTTTTTGGCTCTCTGCTGATTACCCACGAAGAAATTTACCCTTATGAGTCTATCAGCCAGACACGTATATGTATATTTTTTGGGGGGGT
>VXBT01011149.1:138428-174802 GCA_013400235.1 Oriolus oriolus
GGGGGGGGTCTGTTGTTTGTATACAGTGAAAACAAGGGGCTCCTGCATGAGGGAAGAAGAAGATGATACGACAAAACCTGTACTGTAACTCATGGCAAAGGCATGATGAAAAACCCAGATCTTCTGAGATCATCCATAGGCTTATCCATAGTGAATGCCATAACCTGGGCCATGTTCCCCCAGGGGCTTGGAGGATTGTTTTAGAACATCCTTGAAAAGTTCATTAAGAGAATCCTAGAACCATGAAATGATTTGGGTTGGAAGGAACCTTAAAGCTCATCCAGTTCCACCCCCTGCCATGGGCAGGGACACCTTCCGCTATCCCAGGTTGCTCCAAGCCCTGTCCAACCTGGCCTTGGACACTTCCAGGGATCCAGAGGCATCCACAGCTTCTCTGGGCACCCTGTGCCAGGGCCTCCCCACCCTCACAGCCAAGAATTTATTCCGAATTACAACCATACAAGTAAACTTACTGTTAAGAAGTAAATTTACCGTTAATAGCCTTAAAAGCAGGGGTCTTTCTTCCAGTAGAAAGTATCTTAGAGGATCCACACTTGGAGAAGTGTTGGAACACGATGCAAACAGAAGCTGGGCAGAAGGTTTTGACAAATTATATAATTAATAAAGGTCTTTGCACACTAATGGCAAATTTAATGAGTGAGCTTTGCCGGAAAAGGAAAGGCAAAGGAGAAGTTTCAGGAAAATAAAGATGTTCTGTGTCACCACCATCTGGGCAGGACCTTCAGGTCTTGCTTCTAGAAGGAAAATTTTGTTCAGGAACCCAGATAGGGCCGTTTATCAAAGGAACAGATAATGCAAGTGTTTGTTTTGCTTCAGTGAGAGAAAATGAGAAACTGTTACTGAAGGTTGACCCAAGCACATCTCCTTGTTTCTTCCCACTCCACTCACCTCCTCTCCTTCCTCCCTCACAGTTTTTTCATTTTGACCACTGAACTGAAAAATTAATTATTCCTACAGCTCTATTAGAGGATGACTTGTGCCAGGCTGCTTGCAGCCTAACTGATGTACATTAAATATCTCTATTTCTTATTTGTTATTCCCTTTCTTTTAACATCTATCCGTTCTTTTGATAATTTCAAAATTCTCAAGTGCTCATGGGGTGCAGTGATTTGTTCATTAGGCAAATATATGTTAAAATAAAATAAAATAAAATAAAACAAAATAAAATAAAATAAAATAAAATAAAATAAAATAAAATAAAATAAAATAAAATAAAATAAAATAAAATAAAGTGNTAAGGCAGAGTTTGAACCAGAAAGATAAAATTAACTAATCAGTTCCTAATCAGAACTTTGTGTTATGCACAAAGTCATTAGACACACACAGCCTTCAGTGTGCACAGTAATGGTTATCTGTGTAGGACGGAGTTAAATGGGATATTGTTGGGATACTGGGAAGAAATTCTTCCCTGTGAGGGTGGGGAGGCCCTGGCACAGGGTGCCCAGAGAAGCTGTGGCTGCCCCTGGATCCCTGGAAGTGTCCAAGGCCAGGTTGGACAGGGCTTGGAGCAACCTGGGATAGTGGAAGGTGTCCCTGCTCATGGCAGGGGGGGGAATGGGGGGGTCTTTAAGGTCCTTTCCAATCCAAACCATTCTGTTATTTTATGATTCTCTTTACAGCTCTGTCAGATCTTCCTGGTTTCTCATGAAAACTCACCAACCTCACGATCTTTTTGTGCAAATTATTCAGCCGGGAGGGCAGGGAACACATGGCTTGATAAACAGAGTGAAGAGATCAACAGAAATATTATACAACTAGAAATAACCACACCTTGTTCACTTTTTGTCTCTCTCCATCCTCTCAGGGAGGTCTGGGCTTTGGTCACTCTCTGCTTGAGTCAGTTACTTCAGTTTTCCAGCAGAAGAACTTGAAGATAGAGAAATATGGAATTTTAGCCTGGAAGAGGAATCCTGAGCGCCTCCAGCATGGGCAAGGCTGCCAGTCCTGTGCTTCTCATGGCCACAAAGCCATGGATGGATCTGCCCACTCCTAAATTAGAGACTGCACATCCAGCTGTGAACCAGCAAGCCTGCAAGGGTTCACTGCAGATGTGAAACCAAGGCTTAAATAGCTGGAAGTAGACAGGATTCATTCTTGGATCCAAGCTGGGAAAGTACTTCCAGAAGAAGTTACATAACTGTTAGGTCCAGCTGTGTTTGTATCACATTGCAAGACATGGGATGCACTTGGGAGGATCTACAGTGAGCAACCCCAGGCAACGCCCTGCAAGTTTGAGAGAGAGAGAAACGTTCACAAATCCTCTCAGCCACCCCTCCTTGCTTGTCTCAGCCACACTAACACTGACCAGGGGTTCAAAACACAGAAAATCAAAAGGTCAGCTGAGTTACACTGCTGTGCAACTTGTTACATTATCTTAAGGGTATAATTTCAGGGTGTAGAACACACTCACTGCTCTTAAACTTACTGAGAAGTTCTCACTTTTGCCTCTCATTTCATTTCAACCAGGTGTACAGAAATATTCACTTTCCAGTGAAGGTAAGAGAGCTGGCAGGAACAAACATTAAAATATTCAGAACATCTTAAAGTGCAGAGTTAGAGTTTTTTATTGTTGTTTTATAACTTTGCTTTAATCAACTTCTTATCCATTGACTCCCTTGCAAGTTCCAACCAATATAATTAGCACTATCTAAATTAGTTATCACTCAAAATTACTTCCTTCTTGGAAAAAAACAGTTTTATTTTTAAATCATAGGTGTTGCCATAGGCTGTACCAGAGCTATATGCATGGACACGTTTTAAGTAGATAATATTTTTTAATCCTAATTAAAAAAAAAACATTCCTCCCCTCCATAAAATGTTGAGATTTGTGAATGACCTTATTTTAATTTTTGATAGACACATGGTAACAATCAACTGATTTTCATTCATATACGTACTGTGCACCTTCCACTGAAGCATTATATTGCTCAGCTGAGCTTTTATACAAACTCAGCACACGTTTTCATTGTGGGGTTTGTTCCTGTTCCATTGCACACTCGATGGAGAGCAGAGGAGCCAACATCTCCCAAGGCTGCCTGCTCCAGGAGCTGTTATTGACACGCTGCCATCAGCAGCAGGACTGTGTCTCCTGCAGCTTCCAAACCCCATCAATACCTATTGATTTCAAGGTGAAGAGCAAATACATCAGTGCATCTGATAAAGCACTGGGCAGCTGTCAGCAGCATGAGCTGAGAGTGGAGATGTTGAGATATCAAATCTCCCAAACGTGGCTTTGGAGCCGGGATCTGCCCAGGGTAATGAGTGGTGCTGGGCACCCCAGCTGAGCCACTTCAAAAGGACCAAAGTGAATAGTTTGAAGAAGCCCACAAGGTCATTTTCCAGCTCTGAAAATGTTGGCCCTGATGGAAATTCCCAGTCACCCAAGTTAGGAAATGCTGCCTGGAGATTTTACCAACTCAGGGATGTGGGTTGGCGGTGGGCTTGGCAGTGCCAGGTTAATGGCTGGACTTGAGGATCTTAAAAGTGTTTTCCAACAAAAATCATACCATGATTCTTTGATTCTGCACCTTCCCAGACCACTGGGTGGGAACCTGCAAGCCCAACACTGCTGCAGGCTCTGCTCTGAGTAGAGTGCAGGAATAGACTTTACCTATTGATCCTCTGATCCCCTGATAGTCAATCCAAACCTACCCTTCTTCAGCAGGAGGGAACAGTTCAGGGAACAGTTTAGAGATCCCATTTCTCTGTGGGAGGATCTCCTGGTGCCTGGGGGATGTTTGTCTTGGCATTCCTTGTTAGTTGTCATTCCCTCAGGGAAGAATTTCCATACACCCATCCACCTGCACTGCCCCTGATGTTTATCCCTTGCTTAGGGAAATAGACATGGGATGGGGATGCTGGAGAACAGCCTGAACTCTGAGAACGGTTTCCTTCAAGCACAGAATAGGGGCAGGATGAGGCACAGGACAGAGGATGCTGGAGGAGACCTGAGCAAGAGGGGCTGTGGGCATGTGGCTGAGAGTGCTGAGCGGCAGTGCCTCACCTGGGAAAGCTCTGGGCTTGAAAAACCCACTTTGATTCTGCTTTATTGGACATCCCAGTGTCATTTAATGCTACATTGCAGTGCAGGGCACCCCAAATCAGCTTTATCACTCACTGCAGTAACAGCATCCATCACAAACTGCCCCTTCCACATATTCATCCTCCAGTCCCTCTCCCTCTCTCTCCTTCCCCCAGTTTCATGTCATGAGTGGGGAGGTGGGAGGTGCAACAGGAATCAAAGCCACCTTATCATTTCAGTGTATCATTTGAAACTGGGCAAAGAGAAAGCTGAATCATTCCTCACAACCTGAGGGCAGTGCTATCTTTCATCCTGACTTGTTCTGCTATTTACAAAAAAACTGCATAATTACCAGAGCAAATGCCACGTCACAGCCTGCACCTGCTATGGGCAAGATAGAGAACATGTTTCTGAAAGTAATAATTAAATAAACCCATCCATCAGTCAGCTTCATCTAGTTTTGTAGCTTCTGTGTGCTTTAAAAGGAGCAAAACAATTCATTTGTTCAACGAGCTTTCTCTTCACATTTTAATGGCAATTATTGCATGTAAACTGGCTTTTGTAAGAACTAGGAAGCAGATGGATGTGGTCAGGAAAAAACCCAGGCAAATACACCCACTGGAAAATCAAAAAGATAAAAAGGCAAAGTTACTGTGTGTGTAGTTGTGTGTGTGCTATGAAATGGTTTTTTTTAGCCTCAGCATCTGAATATTCCCAATGGAAATGTTATTATAAAAGACAACAGGTTGTTTCAGCAGAACTGATCAAAGACTGTGATTGCCGTTCCAGGCACGGTCCCACGATGTGACTGACAGTCCTGAGCAGAGGAATTATTATTACCCAGCAGCTCTCTCTCAAATGGAAGAGCCATCCAGGAAGAGATGGAGATGCTTGAAATCCTGGGAAGCAGTGAGAGGGTAATGAGGAGATGACTGACAACAGGGAAGCATCTTCTCATCTACCCTTCATTTCCCCTCTGAGCTGTGCCATTGATGCTGCTGCCAGGTGTGCCAAGCATGGCATCCCTCCCAGCCTGCTTTAAACAGGAATTTCAGGCTTTCTTTGGGGCTGCAGCAGTTTCCTGATGCAAAAATTCATCCTAGCCCAAGCCAAGGGGTGAGATTGGGTGCTGGACCTTCACAGTGACAAAACAGATGTTTAATGCTTGGGCTCAGGAACCTAAACACAGCCACATCTGTCCAAGCACTTCTTTTTCCATCTCTTCATGCTGTATTTTCCTCTCTAGCCAGCTGACACCTGTGGTGCACATTCCTTTTACCCTGCAGTTTAAGAGACAGCTGGGATGAGCACCTGGATGGGACATTTGTCGTGTGTGACCACTGGAGAGAGCTGTAACTCACTGCTTCTTCTCTGCCGAGGGACAATTTTACAATATTAAGCCATTCCACATCGAATTTTGGGAAGTTGCAAGCAAGGTAGGATTATGAGGATTAAAGGGGTGGAGGGCTCTGCTTTCCATTAAGGATTTGCTGACAAAGAATCTGTTGGCAATTAATAGATTAATAAATCTTTTTGTAAATGTCTCATGAATTCCTACGGAGTCGAGCGAGGCAATGATCCCAGTGCACAAGCCCACAGAGCCCTCTGTGGTATTTAAGGCTGTGATTTGCAACTCTTCTTTTTTTCACAACTTTCAATGTTCTGAATATTACTACAGTGGCCCAGCCCCTGCCCAGACTATTTAAACGACTTGTCAATGTTGTTCTTCACTACCTCCAGAGACCTTGCAGAAGCAGTTCTTGGACAACTTTGGAAACCCTTGCTTTGGATCAGGCAAAACAAGCAAATCCTGACTTCAAAATGCTGATTTTTGTTGCCAATTAAGCCTTCAGAAAATACTGAAGATTCAGTTCTTGAAACACACTGTAACTAAGAAGCATGTTTGAAAAGACACCGCAACCGAAATGGGAAGGCAACAGAAATGACTCAAGAAAATTCCAACAGCTGGCTCCTACAGGGAAACGGATCTCAGGAAAAACCATTCCTAATCACCTCTTCAGACAGTGAGGAAATGACTTCTAGGAAGGATTTACTTCCTTCCCTTTTCAGTATCCCAGATATTCAGAAACTCTTCCTGAGATCTGCAGTTCCTACTTAAAGATAATTTATTGACGTTCCTAAGAGAGAACGCTTTAATTCACAAAATATTTTTCATCAAAACACTACAAAAATGGCAGTTTTATTCTGATCCTAATCTATAAAGCTTTTTGTCTATCTTTAAAGCTATGGTTATCTTGAAGTGCTTAGTCTCATATTCATTGCTTTTATAATTGGACAACATAGAACAATGGGAGATTTACTAGTTTATTAAGAACCAAAATGAATGTAATCCAATATCACCCTTTGTTGAAAGCCACCTACAAAAGAATTGCATGAGGATGTGAAATGAATAATCTTTCTTGGTTTTCTCCTCTTGAAATCACTACAGTGCCTTTCCAGAGCATAATAAATGGTGGGATGTTATGGAAAATTACTACAAGTCTTATCAGGTAAACGAGTTCAGTAGATTTTGGGGAATGGGTGCAGCTCATTTCTGACAAAGTTTTTCACAGAGGAATCCCTTTTTATTTGAAATTATCCCAGTGGTCCAGAATTTAAAAAGAAAGCCTTAAAATCAACAATCTGGTTCTTGTGCTACACACAACAGTGGGGCCATTCAACCCAAACTTTTTTTGCCTTTTTCTTACCCATAAAGATGGGCTCGTGCATGGAGCAATGTTTCTAAAGTGGAAAACAAAAAATTATTCCAGAAAAGGTAGGGCAATAAATGGCATTTAATATATAATAGTAAACTAGCACCAGGAAATAAACCGCAAAGAATTATCTCAGCTCACAAGATCTAAGTCCTTCTCTGTACTATTAAGTCCTTTAAAGAGGAACTGAATGATCAGTGCTGAGCAGGAGTTAAATCTTCAAGGATAAGAGCAATGAAAACATGGGAACAGTCCCTCTCCATGATGTGTCAGTAGTCAAACTAACCAAGCAGTCAAACAGAAAAAGGGATTTTGCTGCTTCCTTGCCATGCACAGAACTAATTTTTCAAGTTCTAAATTCTTTCTAGGTTGGGATGAGGCTGGAATACATTGAAAAAAATATTCGCAAATCATGTTTTGGATGAAAATTGGCTTTGACTCTGCAGTGAGCTCAGAAAGTGTCTGCTACCATCTTGGTCCCCTGAAGCCTTCTTCAAATCAGAACAATTTCTTATTGCAGTTCAGCTCAGTTCACCGCTATCACTGTTCAGGTACACCATGAATAACAACCAATCCTTCCCTGGTCCTCCAAGTGCTTTTATAAAGAAAGAAAATGGCACTATGCCTAACACACCCTCAGAGAACCTGAGGGACACAAAGACAAAACTTTACTTCCTCCTTGCACACTAGACCTCAAGACCAGATCAGTGCAAACCAGCAGGAATCATTGCTGCCCGCTGCCAGGAGAGGTCTGTGCTCTGCACCAAGTGGTCACCAGGGACTCAGACCCCTCTTAGGGTTGGATTTCTGTGTGAGTGTTGTTTTTCAGCTGTAAATTTGTCCTGCTGGGAGACCTGTGCCCCAAAGAGGCACACACATGGCATGTCACTTGTGTGGATATACAGCTCCCTGAGGAGTCAGTCCTGAAACAGCACTTGACTCCACTGAGTCTCTTTGGATCCCGCAATAATTCCTTCATTATGAGAAACTTGCATCTTCAATAATCTGTCTTTTCCTGATCATCTCCCTGCCATTGATGCCTAAGAGGCCAACCTGGAAACAGAGACCAGACAAGGGTAAGGGAATAAAGGTGGATATTTATTGGAAAGGCCTTCAGAGGCACACCCTGGGCAGGCCAAAGGCTGCACCCGAGATGGACGACAAGTCACGAGCTCTCCACACTGTTACAGGTTTGGTCCATTTGCAGATCAGCATAAATTGGCCAATTAAACTTTAGCTAATGATGGAACTGCCCCTCAGCTCGCCCCCCTTCTCAGGGTGCTGGGTTACACATTTTGGGCCTGGGACGGGCTGGGTGTCCTTGCAGAGCAGGCCTGGAGAGGCTTTGTTATGTCTGTGTGAGCATGAGAGAGCAGCAGCTGCCAGGCTGCAAGGCAGTTCAGAGTCACACACTGGGAATACAGGATTTTGAAAAGTATAAGAGTTAAAAGCGAAGGCACCACCATCTCAACCAACGCTAAACTTGCTCTGCAGCTTCTTGTATTGCAAGTGAAAAATGCATTGACCTGCTTGGAACAGACCTTCAGAGATGTCAAAACCTTCAGGAAGGGAACAACAAAGCAGAGGTGCGGTAAGCGAATTCTTAAATATTCCTTTATTTAATATGATGTTGTGACAGGCCTTATTCCTGCCTCCCTTTCCAGTACCATGAGCTTGTGGTCTTCCCATCTCCTGGGTGAACAATCAGGATACTGGGGTCCCTGAGAAAGAAAAATGGGAGAATTCTCTTCTTCTGCTTGGCAGGATTCAGCTCCCCACCTCCAGGAAGGGTCTGGGCTGATGCATCTCCAGGGAGCTGGGAAAAAAGAGATGGGAAAAGCTCAGCATGCAGATCGCCACAGCTCAGCTTCTCCCTCCCCATCACCAGCACTGGAAGAAAGCACAACTGCCACTGGGTCAGGGCATTTGAGTCCTTCCCACGTGGAAAAAAGAGGAAGAAGAGGAAAGGAAAAGGAAGAGGAAAATGGGGGAAAAGGCTGGATTGATGCCAAAGGCTCCACTGACCGCAGTGGTCACTGACGAACCAACCCCATGGGATCTCCATGCATTCACACCCTGCAGAGTATCCATCCAGAAACGCCTCAAAGGGTGACGATCACTGCAAGCTCTCTCACACAGATCATACCTAAGATCCTCTCTCAAGTTAAACTTTACCCACTTGGCTTGAAGAATAAATAAATGTTATTGTTGATTCTTCTGCTTTCCTGCAGCTCATGGCAGGGCAGGATGTCAATTGTCTCTTTTCCCCAGATTCGTGTGCTCCTCTGCTTTTCCCCATAGATGCTTCCTTATAAGGAGCAAAAAAAAAAGGTAATGAATAAATTGAAAAAAAAATGCTTGTAGACCCAAAAGAAAGAATGCATCTATTATAAAATAAAATCTCTTTTAGTAGCTATTAGAATGCATTAAAAATATTCACAGGACTCTCCCCTCCAGTTATGTTGCAAAAGCCATGCAAATAATAATTGTGGCTAAGTGCAGTACAGTGACAGTCAATATTGTACTTCCCAAGCTAGCACTCATTATTCTTTATGGAAATCATGCATTTTGTGAAAGATCAAAAGATTTACATATCATATGGAGTGCTTTAGGGAGTGACTTGCTGTGCACTTTAAATGCACAATGTTCCACAGCCATTTAAATACAGATTTCATTTCTCTCTTCCGTGTGATATTAAATTTGAAAAAGGAGGGAGAGAGAGACGAAATCGACTTCGGTACCTTTGTTCACATCATGAAATACAATTTTAATTTGGTTCCGATATAGAAGTTTAATATTTTTATGGGATGTTATTGAATAATCTGCTAGGCTCAGCATTGGCCTTTGCTCAGGAAGGAGATGAAAGAAATAATTTTTTTTTTTTTTTTTGGGGTGAACACTGCAGGAAAATCATCTGCTCTTCCATGCCCTGGAGAAGGGGACAGACTTGGACTGCTTGGCCTCCCTCCACCACCAGCTCCCCCGCAACCTCCCCCTGTTGGTCTGGTCTACACTCATGGGTGTAACAGCAAGTGAAGAAGCAGCTGCAGCCTATTTCCTTAGTTCCAGAAGGAAGGAAAATGCTGTAATTTCTCCCCCAGGCTGTGGGAGACATGGCAGCATCATTCTTGCCTGCCATGGGTGAGCCACTGCACGCTGGTTCCTTGGAGACAAGAGCATTTTTTTAGCTCGTCGGGACATTGTGAGGATAAAGAAACAGGTTGAGGACAGCTGGGTGGTCAGGTACTATGGCAACAGGGCCACAGGGCTGCGGGGAGGGGCTGTGAGGCCAAACTTCCATGCCCACGCTCTACTCTACACATCTGTGCCCTCCATATTCCACCCTTTAGCCCGTGCCCAGCTGGGAAAGGATCCGCTGCCTCGAGGAGTCTCAGCCCCTCCCATCTTCTTTCTGTGTCCCTGTGGTTCTGTCATGGGCCCAAAGACAGAGAACGAGCCCTGGGGACATGGGAGGTGTCAGGAAGAGGACTGAAAACATGGCTTTCTTCACTGGAAGGGTTTTCCAGCTTTGGAAGGGGCTGCCCCAGGTGGAGTCACAAACCCTGGAGGTGTTCAGCCAACAAGTGGATGTGGCACTCGGAGCCATGGTTTAGCTGGCAAGGAGGTGATCAGCCAAAGGCTGGACTCGATGATCTTGGAGGTCTTTTCCAACCTAAATGATTCTGTGGCTCTTGCCTGGGTGTTTGCCCTCCGAAGGTGAGATGGGACCGACAGACAGCCCGAGCAACACTCCTGGGAGGCCTGGGAGTCCACCAAGGTTGGGACCACTCCTAAAAGCAGATTGTTCAGAATGGTCTGCATGGCCACAGAAGGGTCAGAGCTGAACATCATTTTTGGGTGGCACCTAAAGGGATGATTAAGAGGACAGCAGTCTGGGCTGTTCTGGGTCTAAGCAGCAGCAGCGGGAGGAGTCAGGCACCACCCAACAAGCAGATCTACACTGGTGAGGGCAAGGAAAAGGTCCCTCTGCCTCCTCTGAAGGAAGAAAAGAAAGGCTTCTGCACAAGCAATTAGTTCTTTATTTCTGTGGAAGAAAGGGTTGCAGGAACAGGAAATCTACCCTATTTGTTTGCTTCTGATACATCCTGCATTATTTTCCGAATGAAGCAAATGGAAAACCTCTTTAATGAAGCATAACTATGTTGTGATTAAGGCTTATTCTGTCTAAATATTGACTCGGATAACATTTTCTCAGGACAAACAGACCATAACCCATGACTCTGGCAACAAAGTCAGGAAGATTAACAGGAAAGATGAATTTTCTGGTTGTCTGAAGAGAAGTTTGACCTGGCCAAGACAACAGGCAGAGTATTTTATCATTACTTGTGAGATCCAGACAGAGGGGCTTCCAGAGGCTGGAGCTTTCTAGTTCCCCATTTGAAAGTTCAGGACAAAATAGCTCTGTTCTCCTCTCACTGGTTAGCACAGAGACAGGAACAGAGTGGCAGGAATTTCTGTGAAACTTCCAAAAACGAGAACATCTCCCATTATCTTGGAGGAAAGATTAACCAAGGAGTCTTGCAAGCCCTCCTGAAGTACAACCACTGGCTCTTTGACCTTCACCTGCAGGCAAAATCAGAATGAGTCAGGCAGACAGATAGTAATCCTGGCCTAAACAATCCAGGAGAAGAACAGGTGGACTGAGGTCAGGAAAAAGAAATCTGTAATTAGAGCAGAGGGCACTTGGAAAATTAGCTCAAAAGAGAAAGATAAATTGTCTGGGCATAGCTGGTCTTGTGCCAGTTTGAATGGTGTGATATTTTCTCACTCTTTCAGAAAGCACAGATTTGTGTTTCTGTAATAAATTAGTTTTATTCTCAAGAGAGGTCCTGTTCTGAGGGAAGGGGTGTGAAAGGTTTTTGGTTTAGACATTGTTATGTGCATTACAGTCAGTCCAGAGACCCGAGCTCAAACAGGATCCTATTTTGTGGAAAAAACAAAACAAAACAAAACAAAACAAAACCCCAAAGAAAACAAAAAACCAAAACAAACAAACAAAAACCCACAAAACCAAACCAAAACAAAAAATAACAAACAAAAAACCAACCAAAAATCCCCAAACCTACCGGAGTGAATCTCTGCCCCAGAAGGGTTCCCACAAGGTGAGAGAAGGCACACAAGAGCAGAAGGATTCTACAGTTGTGTTTGAGAGCATTTCAGACCTTTCCATCTCTGTCTGCAACCAGCAAAGCAACGATACCTCCCAGAGAAATACCACCTCCAGGGCTAATCAACTGCCGTGGATAAGGATGTCTTGGAAATATTCATAAATAAACAGAAGACGATGAATTGTTTCCCACAAACACTTAACAGATAAACCTTCCTGGGAAGAAAAAAAGCTCCCTGAGAAAAGTATTATCTCCTTGGTCCAGGGGAGTTTTTGATCATCCTTAGGATTTGGGAATTTAAAGAAATCATGACAATAGATGATGGCATCAAATAGAAAAGCAAGGAAACTGCTGCAGCTGTAGAGGCACAGCAGTGGTCTGTAATTCCAGAGTCTCCTGGCCTGTCTGGTATTCACCAGGGCAAGCAGAGGAGTTAAGAGAGTTAACAGGAATTATTTGAGCAAGAATTTAATTCTTTGAGATGCAGTTGCTTATTTTAGCTTTCAAAACTCTTAAAAAGACAAAACTAACTTTGGGCATACCCCTAGGTCTCACTGTGGACAAGGGAAGGATTTACATCATGGTGATTTTTCACAGTTTTGGCAGTGCAGATGGTCTTAAAGGAAAATAAGGAGAAACTGGGCAGTCCTGGGCATGAACCTGCACTTTCTGGACACTTCAGGAGGAAGATTATCTAAAACAGATTCTCATTACTCTACGACTCCATCTTCTCTCCATTCCTTGTTCCTACAGGCAGCGCTTTTAATCCACAGAATCACGGAATCATTTAGGCTGGAAAAAATCTTTAAGATCATCAAGTCCAACCATTCCCCCAGCACTGCCAAGCCCAGCACTAACCCATGTCCCCAAGTGCCACATCTGTAGCTACAGCACATTTGGAATATTTGCCTATAGCATTCTGCCACTGTATTTCCACCTTTGCCACCCACTCAGCCCACCTAAACTTTCAAATTTCCTCTCTGTTCCCATTGTAAACTTCTCAAAGCTGAGCTCTGCAGCTCCAAGGATTTCTAGATGGACAGGCAGGAGAAGTGTGCAGGTTAGCTAACTGTTTGTAAAAGATAAAATTATTATTCTCCGGGAAAAAAAACACAACAAAAACAGGAGAGACACAAAATAATAACCCAGAAGATCTCACAAGCCAATTGCCAAACACCTTTACAGTGGTGCTTTGTCTTCCCACCAGCTGCAGATCCCAGCCCTTATTTTGGGCTCTGCACTGCAATACTGGGCTTCCCTTTGCACTAGAAGGAACCAGGAATAAAAGAAGCACGGGAACGTAAAGGCTGAAATTAAAGTGGGAGAGCAGTGGGAGCGTGGCAGTAGTGGTGTTAATGCTGAAGTATTCCCTGGGAGCGTGAGCTGGCAAATGTAGTGGACACCCAGATATTTGAAATGCAGCCAAATAATTTGGCACATCTCTAACTGGCACAAAGCAGTCTTAGCAGAGCTTCCTACTGCTGCTGGCACTTTTACAGCTGTCTTTCTTCATCTTGCTCTTCCCACTGCAACAGCTACTCAACAGGTGTTTCCACAGACACAGTGTGTTTGGCAGCTGTAACCCTTCAATATTATCGCTGGAATACATTTTTCTCCCCCTCAACAGCATCGCTTGGGTGCGTTGCCCAGAGGCCGGCATGGCAACGGGGACAGCTGACCAACTGGATTTGGGAAAAGGGGGCTGTGTGCTTTGGGCAGCCAGATGTAGGAGTTGGTAGAGCAGTTGGAGAACATCAAGGCTTGGCATGGCTCTGGAAAGCTGGAGTGATGCTTGGCTGAGGTTTATCTGGAACCCGTATTCTGCTCACCTGGGTCTTCCCTGTTTTTTTTTCTTCTTGCACCAGGATATCGTGGTCCCGCATCCATTAACAGAACATATTCTCAGTTAGTCTCTGTTGATTAAGGAGGCGTGGAAAGCATTTCTTTGTTCTCTGCTGTTCACTTGGAATGCAAGGGGCTTTCCTATTCTGTGGTTTTCTTCATTGCAAACAAGTTTCCCTAACTTTTGGGTCTTTAATTTTTCATAAGGATTGAGTGTTTGCTCAAATAATGACAGATTTTCTCTGCCCGACCCTACTCAGCCTTCAGTCCAAAAGTGCTTAGAGCAAAAGACAGGAGAACTCAAATCCTAGAGGAAACCTGGGAACTGTGAGACTTTCTGACACAGAAAGCACCCAGAGCAATTCAAAGGTGAGACATTTTGGAGTAGAGCTCATGAGGACATTAAAATTAAAAACTATCTTTTTTTTCTTCTTCTTTTTAGCTTGCCTGTGGAGTTTTTTGGCCTTTTGTCACCTTTTTGGTTTTCATCTCATACACACCAAGGCAGTCTCTGTTCTTTCAGCAATGCAGTCCATGGTTTGCTGGATGCTGTCTTCTTCCCGCTGCACATTTTCTCTGTGCACAAAACCTTGCAGCTGAGAAACTTCCAGAGCAACAGGAACATGATGCTTAATAGCCCCCAAACAACTTTCTTTCCAGGGATTTATCTGCTGGCTTTTTGAACTTTGGTGAACTTAGAGCATCCCCCAAACACTGCAGCCAGGAGTTCCACCCCTTCACAACTCTGTGTGCAAACAACCACTTCTTGTTTATTTTTTGCACCCATGACCCAACAGTTTTGCCTGGTGTCCCTAAGTCTTGTATTGGAAAACAGGTGGGGAAATGAGTTCCTGTCCCTCCCTGCTTCTCCAGCAGCTGCGGCTTGTCAGGTCTGACTTTATGGGTATGTCCTCCATCCATCCTCCCTTTTCCATGAAGTGCTTGACATGGACATTTCAAATACAAGTATGGAAGCGGCCCAGTGGTGGATCTTTACTCTTTTTGCTCCCCAGAACGTCCCACCTTGGCTTCAGTCCAGAGGAGGCCATGAAGGTGATTAGAGGGATGGAATCCACTTCTGTGAGGAAAGGCTGAGGGAGTTGCTGTTGTTTATCTTAGAGAAGAGAAGGCTCAGAGGAGATCATAGAGCTCCTTGCAGTGCCTAAAGGGGCTCCAAGAGAGCTGGAGAGGGACTTTGGACAAGGGAATGCAGTGACAGGACAAGGGACAATGGCATCACACTCAGAGACCAGGTTTAGATGGGATATTAGGAAGAAATTCTGCCCTATGAGGGTGGGGAGGCCATGGCACAGGGTGCCCAGAGAAGCTGTGGCTGCCCCTGGATCCCTGGAAGTGTCCAAGGCGGGTTGGACAGGGCTTGGAGCAACCTGGGAGGTGTCCTTGCTCATGGCAGGGGGTTGGAATGAGATGGGCTTTAAGGTCCCTTCCAACCCAAACCATTCTGTTATTTTATGACCTCTCTGAAGAGCCAAAATTGTATTTCCAGCCCTTTTCTGTCTATGTTTATGTTCTGTGTGTAGACACAGGCTTGCTAACTACAGGTAGGGCCCTTGAAGAGCCCAAGTCCCAAGCTATCTGTGCCACAGAATAAAAGTTGTTAAATCTCTGTCCGGAGCACCGTGAGCTCTCACTTCTCCATCAGGGCCGGGAGGCCGCGAGGCTGTTAAAGCCCTCTTCCCACTCTCCCCAATGTTGCCATTAATATGTAAAAGCTTAAGCTTGCTAAAGGGATTATTTCCCATCCTATCTGATTGTAAACTGGCATTTCAATGATTACATGTATCTTTTTGTCATTTTCTCGTAAAACATCTTATTCTTGAACAGCATAATTGGCCTCTTACTAATCTTTGATGAATGATTAAATCAGCATAAATGCAACATACAGCTCGACATGGAAAGCATATTTGCAACCTCCAGAGCCACAAAAATGGGGTTTTTTTGCAATATATGTTTTAAACCCTTGTAATTTCCTAATTATGAACTTTCTGGTATATTTCATATAAAATATGTGGGAAAGAAAATGTGAATTTGCCTGTGTGAGCTCAGAAGCAATTCAGTCACTTATTATTTTGTTTGCAATTCATAACCTGTGTATTAACAACACCTCTGTGGCTTTCATTTAAGTATATTATATAATCTTTCCAAATTAAAAGCCAATTAAAGTCGCATAATTGCAGAGCTCAGGCAGGTAAGTCCTTGTAGAGATGGCTAAGCAAGGACACTTCTTTGCACTGACACATCACAGTAACCACCCTCACAGAGAGACTCCGGGTTTTGCCCAGGAAAAGGAGTCCAAATCAAATGAAGCATCAAATGTTTACCTGAGTGTAAAGAGAAATGGAAAGCTATTTCTTCAAAGGAAGGACAAATATGGGAGGATGCAAACCCAGCCTGCTGAAATAGGAGGTTGAGAGGCATTTAAGACAAATGGAAATCCTGTGGAAACGTGACAATGATCTCAGGATCACAGATGTAAGATTAGTTTAAGAAAGTCCACTTTAATAAAGGGCCCTTAGGTGACAAAAACCAGACCCATAAAACTGGGATATGTTTTATCAGGGTGACTACGGCACCCCAGTACCCTGTAGGAGTGGAAAAGCCAAATGAAGTCCTAAGGTTTATCTGTCCAGGTGGTGCCAGTGGAGTTAGCGGGGTACCACTGAGTCTCTCCAGGGTCACTGGCTGAGCAGGGTGCCTCATTCAGGAAAGATCCTCCCATTTCAACAAGTACAGAGATGCCAGGGAGATGGGAATTTCAATCTTCCAAGAGAAGATGCAAAAACATTCGGCTTTCCCTGTAGAAATATGGCAGGGAAGTGAGCACAACAAAGCAAAGAAGCCTGCTTAGACAGAAAACTGGCATTAGCACAAGAATATAACCGAACAAGCCAAATAGTTTGAGGGTGGAAGTTACAGCTCCCAAGCAATGAGATGCTGAAGCAGCTCTTTGACAGATGCTGCAGGGCCAAGGAAATGCATGGGTTTAGAGTGATGCTGGATTTGTTTGTGATGGGGCTGGGGGTCTGTTTTCCCTTCAAAGCTGCTATCTACACTGTTCAGCAAAAAAGTTTGTCTGCAAGACCAGGAAGCAAAAAGACACTGCATGGCAGCATCCTCGAGGTGTGCGAAGCACGTGGCAGGCTGCTGGGCTGACCAGCTCTTCTAGGATTCAGCTGAGCCATGGAATTGTTAAGGTTAGAAAAGACCTCCAAGATCACTGAGTCCAACCATTCCCCCAGCTCTGCCAAGGCCACCACTGACCCATGTCCCCAAGTGCCACATCCACATGGCTTTGAAATTCCTTCAGGGATGGGGATCCACCACTGCCCTGGGCAGCCTGTGCCAGTGCTGGACAACCCTTTCCATGAAGAAATTTTTCCCTAATATCCAGTCTAAACCTCTGGTGAAACTTGAGGTGGTTTCCTCTTTTCCTGTCCCTGGGTGCAGATCCTGGCTCCCACCTGGCTGCATCCTCCTGTCAGGGAGTTGTGGGAGTGAGAAAGTTCCCAGAGCCTCCTTTTCTCCAGGCTCAGCCCCTCCAGCTCCCTCAGCCACTCCTGGTGCCCCAGACCCTTCCCCAGCTCTGTTCCCTTCTCTGGACACGCTCCAGCCCCTCAGTGCCTTTCTTGTGGTGAGGGACCCAAATCTGCCCCCAAGACTGGAGATGCCTCAGCAGTGCCAGCACAGAGGGACAGGCACTGCCCTGGTCCTGCTGCCACACTCGAGTCGAGTTTCATGAGAGGTGAAGTTCAGGGGATGGAACCATCAAAGCCTTGCCTGGGGGTGATGCTGTTGCAAATGTGACTCTCCCAGGCATTCTGCTGCCTGGCTTCTCACCCCCAGTCTGGGTGAGTACCTGCTCAGGAGTTACTGAACCAGAGTTAATGTATGCCAGCAAAGCTCTGCAGTTGTTTATGCAGTCAAAACAGGGGCCAGCAGGTTCACAGAAAATGAATATAGCAATTGCTTCAAGAATCACCACAGTTTACTCCCAGGCATTTGAGGCTCAGTAAAAACTGTGAAAAATATTTTAAGATGGATGTGATGGTTCTGCTGCAAAGAAGTGTTGGATGTTGCAAGCCAGCAAACTGGAGATTTCCTCAGCTCCCTCTGCACTTCTACTGAAGAAATATTTCTACTGATTCTGGAGGGGAGAAGAAATGGGGGTTTTATCCAACCAGTCCAGTGTGATGCCCACAAAAACGGCTTTTTCCTACTGCTCTCCAACAGCTGTAGCTATTCCTCAGGTGCTTTTATGGCAAAACTCCACGGTCAGGACTTTCTGCCCATGGCCTAACCTGTGACCTTGCCATAAAGCCCAGCTGACAGGAATTCTCCCTGCAGCCTCCTTTACCATGGAACCCTCCCATACCTTGCTGCCTCCATCCACTCGTGGACTTCAGCATACAAGGCAGTAAAAAAAGAAGATAATTGGGTGGTCTGTTATGGTGACAAATGCAAATAAATTGAAAAAAAAACCCCAAAACAACTAATTTAAATGGCAAGACAATGTCTTATAAAGGAATTTCTGTATTAAAAGGAAAAGATGGGGAATCAATATTCCATTTTCTGAGGTGTTTCTGTAACACTTCACAAGGGTCATAGCAGACTTACCAGGAAATAGAATGATTCCAACCAGTATCTCCACACTTCATCCAGCTACAACTGCACCACAGGCTAAATCTGAGTTTGGCAAACACTTTCCTGGTCTCATCATCAGGTTTATAAAACCACTGAGGGATTTTAAAGGCACCACAGGCAGGTGCACTTTTAGTTGGCATCACTGTTTGGATTAATGGAATGCCCTACCCACCAGCAGGAGCAAGTGTTACAGCTCTCAGCAAAACCAGCCCGGATTTATTCGTTAACACGTGAGGAAGAAAAGGCAGGCACTGAAACAAACACAGATCCACCCATTAAAAATAACAAAAAGCCTAAGCAGGAAATGCAAGAGCACAGTATTTTAACCAAAATGCAAGGAAAAATTAACAATCAAAACCTTTGGAAATTTCTGGCCAGCCTGTCTGGTGCTGTCATGACAAGACCACAGCCTGAAGATGATCCCAGGTTGTTTTTTAAATGATGAACAAAACCACAGTATCAGAGAATGACTTTTCAATAAGCCTTTACCCCCGCTCTCCCAGCCCTGAATATTCAGCACTGGGTGCTGTGGCTGCTCTGCTTTGCAGATCTTCTGAGATACTGAAATGGGCAAGAAAGGTGTTCCTGTGAGAATACCAGGTGAAGACTTAGAGCTGAATGTTGGAATAACCAACCTGGCAAGCCAAACTGATGCAAGGTGCCTTATTTGCTTTTTATGTAAACACAGGTAAGCTATTCTTGCATTTTAGAAAAATAACGGCAATAAAACCGAAAAGTAACGCAGTGTCAAACCCCTTCAAGCATCCCCTGATCTGTCACTAAGGGAATCCTCACCAGCCATGTTTGAGGGCTTCACATGAACCATAACAGTGTCTACTCAGCTGCTCTGTTTTTTCTCTCTGACACAGCCCAGTGGTTTCAGTCAACACTGATACCTGGAGACCGCCGACTTCAAACACTGTTTATTGAGCAAACAACCACCCTACAGCTCAAAAGGCAAAGGGAGGGGAGAGAAAAAGATGGGGAAGTGTCCCTGTGAATGTGACTCAGGAGGGACATGAGCCAGCCAAGGAGATTGAAGAATATAGCAAATATTCCATTGCCAAAAGCATTTGCCTAACAAAAGAGACAGAGGATAAAATACCAAAACCCAGAACCACTTGTGGACTGGGATGTCTGGGTTAAAATCCCTGCCAAGCTGGTGCTGAATTCTCAAGATAATGAAATTCTCTGGATGCTCCACCTGAAAAGTCTTCATAGCAGCTGTATTTCAGCTGCTGAGCACTCGTGTGGCCACCCAAGTCCTGCAGAGCTCTGGTGGGATCCTTACATGGAATCTTCTAGAGAGGAAAAAGGGAGGATCTACTCAATCAAAAATAAAAGGGAAGGGATACCTAGTGGCTAAAATACTCTCTTACACCACACAAGATTTCTCACATGTCGGGTACCAAGCCTGATCCTCCTTGTGTAAAATTATTCAAGATTCAGGGTCAGAGAGAAAACAGGAGACTTCTGAGTTCTGGCAACTTCTTGGTCTTCAAACACAGTGGTTTAGTTTCTAAACCACTCACATTCAATCACATCACTCCTGGGAGAGGACACAGTACTGTTCTCATGTTGTAAAGCCAAACAAAGGAAAACAGAGACCAACAGATCACTCAAACTTATTTTGTCCATTTTAGAATGCTTTCCAAGGGTTTACATGTCCATGGGCTTTTAACACGACTTACCTGGAGAGGTACATGGCATGGAAATGCCCTCCTTCTCTGGAAATTCCAGCCAATCTTCTGTTCCCAGCAAACCAGCAGAGCCTGGCAAAGGGAGTGGAAATGGAGTGAAGATCATACTTGTGGGACATTACTGTGAAAGAGAAGGATACATGCAGGGAAGGGCATGAGGCAGAAAGGGGACATGGAACATACAAAGCTCATGAAGAAATGCACTGAAGCCTTTCTGAGTTTCCCCACGTGATGGCGGCTGAAGGCTGTGCAACTGGGGCACCTCCCCCCACATTAGAGGGGGACAAAATGCAGAGAAAGACTCAAGCAGGCAGTGGGTTGTGAGAGGGAACGTATTATTCTCCATCCATTTGCAGGGAGAAGAGGTGCTGACATCCCGGCATGCCAGATTCCTTGCTTAAAGGAAGCCTGGGCACTGTGTCTTCTCAGTCTCAGTGTTGTCACAGCTGTCACCACCACCAAGCAAGCTCTGGTAGCTGGTCTGTGCATGGGGCCACCCTGTGCCCCTCTTTCCAGGGAGGATATTCCCTGCTTCCCTCTCGGGGCAGGAGAACTGGCATGGCAGAGCCCTCGCAGATGGGTGAGCAAACCCACAGCTGGCACTGCAGCTTGCATTTAGACAATTAAACACCCTGCCAGCAGCCATGCTTCTTGGAAGGGACTGTGCTGTAAATATTTCACTGACTGCTGCCCATGGCCACTAAACACTGACAAATGCTTCTGCAACAAAGGCTTGGGTTCTGGACCTCAAACCTCTTCAGTCCCAAACTTCAGCCCTGCTCCCATCGACTCCCATAATTCATCCTCACCCTGGTTTTAGCCAGATTAGGTCAACACAGCTGCACCTACTTCCTGCAGTTCTTTTTATTCTGTCTGCTTTCTTTTTGAATTCTCAGCATTTTATTGTTTCTGGAGAATTTAATTTAAGAAAAATGCTTGGTTTCTGGTTTTCTGGGGTTTGGTTTGGTTTTTTTTTTTCAAGTCAACAAAATCCCCCACAATCCTGCGCCTCCAGTGAAAGGAAAACTTTCCCTGCCGGAATTAAGTGGAGGTGGCAGAAATGAGGATATTTGAACAAAGAAAGCAGGAGCGATCACTGCCCCATCGCTGGAGCACACAGGGAAAGGAAAGAGAGAAATGGAACAGCAGCAGTGAGAAATATGCATGCATATTCAGCCCCTTTGTCAAAAAACCTTGTGCTGCAGCATTTCAATTAACAAAGTAGGATGGTTTACCTGATAAAATGCTCCCTGTGTGAGTGTAATTACATATTTATGCCCCACAGAGATTTTTTAATTTCTCTTCAGTTTGTTTGCCTTGAAAGTATTTGTCACTGGAAATGTTCTTGATGTGTAATTTTAAGGCAGGGTTGGCCAAATGTGTAGCTTGTTTTCATTTTAGATTTACTTCACTGAAGAAGGATTGGAAGATAATGTACATTTTCAGGGCAAAGGAAAAAAATCAATAAGAAATGTGATATATCAACCAGCTGCAGAAAAAAATGCACTCGAGTGCTGCTTCAGAAATTTAAGTCCTTTTTTCTTTCTCTTGCTTTAAATATATTCTCAGGTGCTTGAAACAGCCTATTGTTCTGCCCCTTTTATTTTGTCCTTGCTCCCCAAATGCATCTCTTGTGTTTCCAGAGAGGCTGCAATGAACAGGCAGATTTTAGTCATTGTTTTCGTATTACTTGAGCCCCTTCCTGAGTAATTCCTGCCCTGGAGTCTCGGTGCTGGGCACCTGCCCACCTCCAGCAAGGCTTTACAGATGTGCTCAAGCCCAAAGGTGAATTCAATAGGTTTTGAGTTGTCCAAGTCCTTGTCCTCACTTGTGCAAGTGCTGGGCTGGGTCAGGGCTTGGCAAAACACAACTCCTGTAAATTCATTGTCACACCTTAGTTTAGCCACAGAAAAGCGCAGTTTAGACTTTGGAGAGCTGCTTGAATGCTCAGGGAAGAGCAGAACCCCAGCTCCCATCAAAACCCACCCTGCTGTTTTTGGTTTTTTCCTTATTTTCTCTGAAGTTGCTCTGGAAGGACAGGAACGGATCTGAAGGTCAAACCCACATCAGTTTTGGCTGGGGGACAGCACAACAGCAGGTCACTGCTGGCTGGGGAGGTCAGTGTATCTCGGAGAGATTATTGGAGAGGTTTCCTCAAGCCACGTAGTGCTGTGGCCAAGGCTTGAGAAGACACCACAGCACAAACCATCTTATGAGGATTATTCCCACTTTAACCTTGCAGGCAGGGAAGAATTTTGAGCAGTGTCAGGAGACAAATCCGTGACTGCACCCCCTTCCCAAAGAGCAGGTATGCTGATGGCACAGATCCTGCTGGGGCAAGCTGAGCTTCTGGCTCTGGAGGTGACAAACACCCAGATCCATCCCCTAGACCTGACAGCAATTTCTGACACTGCCGTGGCTGAATTCATCTCACAGGCCTGGCGGAGAGAAACGGAGCCCTGGAGCTGGCTTTGCTCCTTCCTCTGCGACGGATCCCGGAGGGTCGGGAGTAGCATCTGTTCTGTCTCTTCGAGGAGGCACGAGGCGAGCTCGCGTCTTCTTCCTCCCAGGTTGTGCGAGAGCTCCAGGAGTGAGGCTCAGAGATGGGATTCGACCTCGGCGCCTGCCAAACGGTGACACTTCCCTGCCGCAGCCAGGACTGTCTTCTCTCCCCCAGCTGTCCCAGTGCCCCTGACAGAAAAGCTCCAAGATGAAACACAAAGAAGCTGGCGAAGGCCCAGCACGTGCTCGTGGGAAATTATGTTGGGGATGAGGAAAACGTGCAAAGGAAATACCCGAAAATCTCAACCCTCCAACGTGCCATCAGGACAACAGTGCTCTGTTACAGCTCCTCTGTACAGAGATTTTTCCCCCACACTTTGGTTACCCAAGAAATGCAAACTTCCTTTCAGATAGAAACCTGGAGCTGCCACCACTGTGTTCTCTCTGTGTTTGGTTCCTGTCCCACTCAAGGGTGATTGCCAAAAGCCAAAAAAACTGATATGGGTTAACTCAGAGCAGGAAGAGCATTCTGCTGCTGCATGGGGTTCCTGCACACCTTTAAATCAGGTGCTACCTTGCAAAGCATCATGTCAGTCTCTTCTCCAGCAACAGGACAACCTCAAGTTGCACCAGGGGAGGTTTAGGTTGGTATAAGGAAAAGATGTCTTCACAGAAAACGTTCTCAAGCACTGCAAAAGGCTGCCCAGGGAAGCGGTGGAGTCACCACTCCTGGAGGGATTTAAATGATGTGTGGATGTGGCAGGTGGGGATGTGCCTTAGTGGTGGAGTGGCAGTGCTGGAAGAAAATTTGGACTCAATGATCTTGGAGGCCTTTTCCAACCAAAATGATTCTGTGATTCCCATCCCAGACACCAGCCCTGCGTCCAGGCAGCAGTGTGAAACTGAGGCAAGCAGCTCTCGGGTGCACAAAGCCACGTCTGACCACCCAGACAAAGAAATGAGGGTGCTGCACCTTGGCTTGAGCTTTCCCCATCCTGTTATATGGGAAATCTCTCAATCTTTATAGAGCTCCACACAGTGTTTTGCAAAAGTTTTCCTAAACAAGAAATGCTACCATATCATCACCAACACCCTCAGCTGAGCTGGACATCTATGAACCACTGCAAGCCCGGCTGTTAAGCAGTGAATGGAGTTTTGAAAGGGCCATGGAGTCATAGGACAATGGGTAGTGGCTTCAAACTGACAGAGGGCAGGGTTAGGTTAGAAATTAGGAAGAAATTCTTTACTCTGAGGAGGGTGAGACACTGGAACAGGTTTCCCAGGGAAGCTCTGGCTGCCCCACCCCTGGAAGTGTTCAGAACCAGGTTGGATGAGGCTTGGAGCAACCTGGTCTAGTGGAAGGTGTCCCTGCCCATGGCAGGGGGTTGGAACTGGATGGTCTTTAAGGTCCCTTCCAACCCAAAGCATTCTGTGATTCTTTGATTCCACGTTCCAGCTTCCACAGGCAGCCGTCTGGCTCTGACCCAGCTGGAGTGCAGCTCCCCTGGCAGGCAGCATCCCAGGGCTGCCAGCCAGACCTGTGCCACTTGGCAGTCCTACTCTGCAGTTTCTGGAGAAAAGTTAGCAAGCACTGCTGGCCAGGCTGCCAAACATCCCTGCACCCCAAACCTGCCTGGCCCAGCCCCGTCCTGCAGCACAGCACTGTGGGGAATCATTGCTATCCCCCACACTTGAAATCCCTGCTCCTCAAACTTCCCAAAGGCATGAGGTGCACACACCTAGTGGGATTGTTTATGTGAGAAGACTTTGACAATCAGCCTGTAGGGACAGAAGACATGTCTGTCCATTGGTTACATCATCTCCTGAGATTCCTTCTGGCCCCGTGTTCCTGTGATTGCTCAGCACCTCCTGCTGTCAGGATGGGTTTGTGGTGCTGTTTTCCAGCAGCTAGACTTAGGTCAGGCACTAGACAGCTGTTGACACCAGTTCTGGTTTGAATGGCCCAAATGACCTGTTCCTGTTGCAGGCTAAGACTACCAATAACAACAACAAATAACAACCAAAACAAATAAACAAACCAACCTCATCACCTCTTAAAATGTGTTATCTGTCTTAGTACCCCTGTAAGACTCAATGGCCTCTCTAGTCTTATTTTCCAGTGATATCTCACTATATTATCATGGAATAATGTCCCTCTCAGAAGTCAAGGATTTCTCACAAGTTCCAGCTCCAGTTCTGGCATATTCTGCTTCTTCACCTCCGCTTCTCTTTGGCTTCCCCATCCCCTCTTTTACCCCTTAGCCAAAATGCTCTGTCAGGGGCCCGTGTCCTGCCTGGGAGTGTTTGAGTGCCTGATAAACTCCTGAAGGATATCAGTTTCTCTGAGAGGTTTGCCCAGAATCCCACATATCATCTCAGAAATATCTGCTTTTTTAAGCTATATGGTAATGCACGCTGTGCATCTGAGATTAGAATAACGCCCTGAGGAACAAAACGCTCCCCTCGCTTGACAGCTGACAATGCAGAGCTGATTTTTATGAACTCATTTCCAAGAGATTTGACTCCATTGTTTAACACAGCCATGGTTTCAAGGGAAATCTCCAAAGATGGTTTGAGCATTACCATTTCCACCTCTGGGATGCAAGATTTCACTGGATGAGACTGATCTGTGGCCTGGGTGCCTGGAGTGGGGCTGAGCATTCCAAAACAAGCTGGGGGAACCTCTAGACTTCCAACAAACAACCTCAAAAATCTCAGGGAAGAAGCACAATGACAAGAGGATGCTCTTGGGAGCCCCAAGAAGATTGCTCAGTCCCTGTGGCCTCTTGGTGCTTTGTAACAGGTCATCATTCACCACCTCCTGCCTTCTTCCTTTTCATCACTGAACACTTCAATGCAATTCTTGTCCTTGCTCTTAAGTCATAGTACGGAGATTTAAAAACAAACAAATAATGGAACAACGCCCTGAGAGACTGAAAAAATAAAATAATGGAGTTTTTTGGATAAACTTACAGGGCCTGAAGAATCGGTCACTCCTAAAGGAACAGTTTGCATCTCACCTCTCACCTATATATAGATACAGTCATCTTGTCCCCAGCCCAACCCTTCTGAAGAAACTTCGCCTTTAAAACACAGCACTGACATCCTTACCCAAAACACCATTCCAAAAGCAGAACAAAAGGGGCAAAAATAAGGCCAAGTAATGAATCTGCTCCAAACGGGCTCATCACCAGCACAGAGGGAAGCAGGACAGAAACCCCAAGATGCATGGACTTGGACTGCCACGTTCAGTGTGTTTGCACAGGGTCTACCACTCTCCTGGCCTGCTCCTGTCCAGTCCCTGCTCTGCCACAATCACAGCAGCAGCAGCAGCAGCAATGAATTAAGTTCTGCCTGCAGTAGATGTGGCTATTTCATTTTGGCAGCACGAATGTTGCTAAGTGAAAGCACGTCTTTCTGAACTGCCTTGCTCATGGGAACCATTTAATCATTATAGAGCAATTATAGAGGTCTTTATTCAGTTGTTCCCTAAGTCTTCATTCAGGCAAACCTATTTCAATGGGAACTGTGCCTGAAAGGGACTCATCAAAACCTGACCAGGAAATGGCCAGTAAGAGTAACCGATTTCCAAGAGAGAAAAACTCATGCATTACATCCATAATGGGTAACTTCTTATGAATACACCTGTTGAAGTGTGTTATACTCATTAAACTCCATTTGGAGAGGAAGGGTAACCTTCCAGTTAACACAATTTCCAAGGGTTGGCGAGAGCTGGGTTCTGTCCCTGCCTTTGACACAGGCGCCCCCAGGACCACAGTCACACCACTTCGTAATTTTACCTTGAATTCAGCGAAATAGGTACTGAACTGGGACAGCAGTAACCATCAGTTTAACTATATTTGTGGGCTGCAGCCCCTGGGTTCTCCTCTGCAAAACAGAAAGAAGAGCAGACAGTTTCTCCTGGTTTTTATATATTTTTTTTTTCTGTTCACATTTTGAGGCAGGGCAGGCCTTTAATTCTGTGTACACCCAGTGCATCGCACAAAACGTCTTTGAAGGGGGCTGTGCTGATCACAGAGCAATAATGCTAATTGTTATCAACACAAGCCAACAATGCTGTGCTTTTGTGGCAAATGTCCACTAGGAACTTGACTGAGACCATCAACATTCCATTTGGGACTTAAGCCCCATTTGAACTTGTCTCCCAAAGCGAGAGTTTACAAACACAATTTAGTCCCTATTTGAGCAAGCGCTTTGAAGATGTAAAGCACTAAATTGTGTATCTGTATGTATGAGAGACAGAGACAGAATGTGTAATTTCTTTCTGCATTCAGGGAACACAAGATTTCCTTTTTTCCCCTCTTTTTGGAAGGAAGTTTACTGCTGAGACCATTAGAGAAAATGCAAATGTGCAGACTGTTTGTTAAGGCTCCAGAAGAGAAAGCACAGGCAGTTGTTACCACGAGTATTTCTAGGAAAATGGGAAATCTTTGTCTTTAAGTGTGTTTATTCAGCCAAGGAAAGTTTGCACAGCTTGTGGGGAATGGTTCTGGAGGAAATTAAATTTCAGCTGCACCTTCATATCACTCCTACACCTGCCAATTCTTCCACCACCACCAGCTCGCGATGTCCTGCACCGACGTCAGAGATGAGCTGTTGTGCAACCACCAGGTTTTTTCTCTTATTCTTATCCAAGAAAGAGGCAACAACCCTACTCCTGCACACAACAGATTGCCTGTTGTAGCAAAACCACAGGCAGGAGACGTGAGGAATTTTTGAGGCAGATTCAAGAAAAGTAAAATTATGTTCTGTGTTTATATAGGTTGGTGCAGAAGGATCCAAGCTGGACCCAGCGTAAGCCAGGTTTGGTCCAGAACACATTTCTCATTAGGGCTTATTAACTTGGACACAGCCAAAAGATGGCCTGACATTGGAAAATGGGAATAAGAGACAGAAAAGGGAGAAGCATTTGCAGACATTGACCTTGGAAACAGAAGAAATGAGCAGAGCCAGAGGCTGTTTGTGCACAACACACCTTGCATGAAAGACAAACTATGGTCAAACAAACTGCACAGCAATTCAAGGCAATGCAAAATGTTTCGATAATACTTTGCAAACTGAATGTTTTGGTTCCTCAGTTTGAAACGAATGCTTCCATTCCAAAATATGTTTGAAATTTAATTAAAAAATTAATTATATGAGTTAAAAAAAACTTTCACACTGCATTGAGATAATCTGGTTAGGGCTCAAAGACCTTTAACTCCACTTAGAGAGGTTGTTTTCTTTTTTTAATTGGAATATAGAAATTTTTCCAAACATCTATATGACCTAATCATTTTTTTACAATTTTTGGTAGTCATCACTGACATGCCCTGTGCCCAAATGCTGGTTATCAGAAAGATTTGTCACTGATTTCCTTGGAAGCACAGCCATGAGGGGATCTATTAGGATTACAGACCCTGTATTAGTGTTGCAGATCCTTTCCTTCCACAAGACCTAATCATTAATATATTCCCAGTAATTATTCCATGAAGATTCTGGAGCACTGAGTCTCAACAGGTAGAAGTCAATGCAGCTACACTGTTTTACAGTACCACCCTAATTTCAACAAGGCTGAGAGCCAGCTCCTTTCTACATTATCCACCTCCTGATGGCAGGAGGCAAGAAGGAAAAGCCACTTCCCACACTGCCCACACACACAGGAGTGTCACAGCAACAGGACAAGAAGGCACAGACACAAAGTCACAGCATCAAGGAATGGCCAACATATTCCAGGTGGAGGGTCAGGCTGATGCCTAAAGAGGCCAACATAGAAACAGAGACTAGACAGGAGTAAGGGAATAAAGGTGGATATTTATTGGAAAGGCCTTCAGAGGCACACCCTGGGCAGGCCAAAGGCTACACCCAAGATGGACCCCGAGTCACGAGTTCTTCACACTGTTACAGGTTTGGTCCATTTGCAGATCAGCATAAATTCGCCAATTAACCTTTAGCTAATGATGGAACTGCCCCTCAGCTCGCCCCCCTTCTCAAGGTGCTGGGTTACACATTTTGGGCCTGGGACGGGCTGGGTGTCCTTGGAGAGCAGGCCTGGAGAGGCTTTGTTATGTCTGTGTGAGCATGAGAGAGCAGCAGCTGACAGGCTGCAAGGCAGCTCAGAGTCACACACTGGGAATGCAGAATTTTGAAAAATACAAGAGTTAAAACCTAAGGCACCAAGGCGAATAAAAGTGGCTGTAGATCTGGCTCTCCCGAAAAGTGTTTGGGTTTTTGGGAGGTGTGTAGTTCTTGCTTTCTTCTTTTTTTTGCACTTTTAGTAGTTTATACATGTCCCAGATACTGGGTGCTCACTCCCAGGAAAAATCTGATGTTCTGCTAATTCGTGCAAAATATTTGCTACACTTCCTTGAAAAAATACAAAATGTTATTTGCATTTAAGCTGGAATCAGGATCATATCATGTTATATTTTATATAGTGCCAGAGGGGAACTTTAATTCATTGCAGCCTTTCAGGACTCAGAGAGGGCTTACAAAAGAAGAGGGAGAGTGACTTTTACATGGGCAGACAGTGACAGGACAATTGGGGACAGTTTTAAACTAAAAGAGGAGAGATTCAGATTACATGTGTGGAAGAAATTCTCTATGGTAAAGGCAGTGAGGCCCTGGCACAGGGTGCCCAGAGAAACTGTGGCTGTTCCATCCCTGGAAGTGTTCCAGGCAAGGTTGGATGGAGCTTGGAGCAACCTGGTTTAGTGGAAGATGTCCCTGCCCATGGCAGAGGGCTGGAACTGGATAGTCTTTAAGGTCCCTTCCAACCCAAACCATTCTGGGATTCTATCTCAAAGTTGCAACCTAAAGGATAAGCAGAAGGTGGGAGAAACAATAGGATTATAAAAAATTAGTTACAGAGCCAGCATTAGATTTCAGAGATATATTCCATCTGCCCTGTGAGCATGGCTACATCTAAGCTGATCACTCTGCGTTCTCTCTCAAGCCACTGAAGATCCAGGCAGGAAAATCAGTGGAGCATAGGGTGCAATTCACTTTTTCTTACAGTAACCATCAGAACCTGCTCAACCAAGTGGCGCCCTAAAAGCACCTTTGCTCCCCACCACAACACAGGTGAGTGGCCCAGGTGTAGGAGTGTTCCTGACACACAGACAGCTGTGCTCACTTGCTGCCTGTGTGCAGCTGGGGTTAACCTGCCCCAGACCTCTCCGACACGGGGAGAACCACAGCGTCATTAAGGCTGGAAAAGCCCTCTAAGGTCATCAGCTCCAACCATTCCCCCAGCACTGCCAAAGCCACCACAAAACCGTGGCCCCAAGTGCCACACCACACATTTTTTGAACACTCTGAGGGATGGTGACTCCAACACTGCCCTGGGCAGCCAGTGTCAGGGCTGGACATTCCTTTGAGTGAAGGAGTATCCAATCTACACCTGGCCTGGTGCAACTTGAAGCAGTTCCCTCTCCTCTTGTCCCTTGTCCCCTGGGAGCAGAGCCCGATCCCCCCTGGCTGCCCGCTCCTGTCAGGGAGTTGTGCAGAGCCAGGAGGTCCCCCCTGAGCCTCCTTTTCTGCAGGGTCAGCATTCCCAGCTCCCTCAGCCACTCCTGGTGCTCCAGACCCTTCCCCAGCTCCATTCCCTCCTCTGGACACGCTCCAGCCCCTCAATGCCTTGTGGTGAGAAGAATCTCATTCTTCCACTCTGCATTTTCCCACTCCGGTTCAAAAAAAAACCTCTCCCTGTCCAATTGCCTTCAAAGTGAGAAAAGGGGATGTATGTGAAAACTCTTAATACAAATCTGTAGGACCCTAAAGAACTGTGTTGTGCTTATTCTCGAGGTAAGAAATCTACATTTTTGCTTTGGTTGGATTTTTATAGCTCATGTGCACACACACTCAGCACTGTGGGGGAAAAACCATAAAGAAAAGAAAAGCTATCTTCAGTAGAGCGATAACTTATCTTTCCAGTGATATTTTTTCCCCCCTATCTGCATTTAAAATGAGTCAGATTTGGATGGAGGAACAGCACTTGCTGCTTCATGTGCTTCAGAAGCACTGCATGTGCCGCTACACAGGTTTTGTGTATGTGTGCACACCATGGATGTATTAAGGATTTTGTTGTTGTTGTTTATGAGGTTTGAGTAGATAAAAAGGATAAATGTAGTGGGCTCATACACGAAAGTACATCGGGATTAAAAAAAAAAATACGGCTAAGAACTTCTTTAATTAACTCATCTCAAGAAGAGCCATTCCTTCAAACACCACTCGGAATTAAGACATATTCAGAGACCAAACTCGCAGACAGATGCCAGGGGGAACCAACAAATATTTCTAGCGTGTTACCAACCTCACCTAATCTGTTTAATTGTGTTTGTAAATTCATGAGGCACCCAACTGCTTACCCAAATACCTCACTTCTGTGGAGCAGGTCCTAAATTACAACGTGTGGGGTACATTACCTCAAGTGCCAGACTTTGTTAAAGATCAGTCCCTTTCCTTATTAACATCCACTCCCGCAGAGATGGAACCTTCTGTTCAGAGGCATCTCATCCTCACAGATCCCAGTGGTAAACTCTGTGTTTGCTAAAATCACCCTTTGTAGTAATTATATTTTCTAAGCAAAAGAAACCGAACTGTGGGTGTTTTCGTTATCCTGTAGCAAGCAGCCTCGTTCTGTAAGATACAGCCAAAGGAAGAAATGGATATCCAGAATCACGCAGAAATATTGGTTTGAAGAATGGAGAGAGGCAAGGAGAAGGATATTTATACTTGGGAATCCTATTCCATTTATTCTCCACTGAGGGCCTACTAGCACCCACTCATGGATGTGTCTTTGTAGCACGGAAATGGGTTTGTTTGAAATTCCAGACAAGGATGATTTATTTGATGATACATATCCATCACAGGCTTCCTTGCAGATAAGGCTCAGACAGGAATAGGGTTCCTCAAACCTCATCTTGCTTCCAAGCTCTTCTGCTCTCATAAGACACAAACTCCAAAATAAGAGAGCCCCAAACCAAATCAACCTGACAGCTCATGTTTCACCAAAAATACACTCTCAGTTTGGAAAATAACATCGTCCTGTACAGAAGAGCTAAGAAACATTGAACTGATACAGAAACCATTGGTTTTCCCTTGTTTGGTTGTTTTTTTTCCTGGCTGGCAGGCACAGAAATAGCTGTTACTCATGCAGGGATGTTCGGGGGTTTTTTCTGCAATAACATTTCATTCTGTGCCACATCCAGCAGGTCAGGTTTTCCCAGGCAGCTGGCAAATGCTAATGAAACATTCTCAGTAGTACTTTACAGCTAATTAATCATTCTCCTAAGACAGACCTAATGGAAGAACACAACCTGGAGTGTGATATCTCACACCATCAACATCACCCTGATGAAACTGCACTATTTAATTCCTTTTTTGGGTTATAAACACAACTATTTGATCACTGTCAAAGCACCACACGGGAACGGCAATCCCAACTGGGTATTTACAGTCCAGCATAATAAACCAGAAATATTTTTTGAGCACTTTGGTCACTTTGGAGGGACTTGAGAGAGATTATACACTTTACTGCTTGAGCCCCACAGGAAGTTCTTGATATGATGCAGGCTTTAGAAGGGGACTGGTGTCTTGGTGTGCAAGACTGGATATCTGTTTTTTCCATCTGATTAATGTAAGGAATCCACACCCACCCCATCCATCCACAGAGTCTCTCCCTCCAGTTCAGTCAGTGATAACCACAGAAATGCTAAACAGAACAAACAAGGATTTACCCTAAAGTAATCTGCAGGTGCCACATCAGCCAATCTTCCCTTCAGATACACATACAGAAAAGATAACACACAACATTTAGCAATCCATTTTTCTGTTCTGTTTCATTACCACCTCAATGGAGTATAAATATATGTGTATATAAATATACATACACGCACCTGTATATATGTATACGTGGAATGGAGTGGAAGCAGGAAAAGTGAGGACACAGGAAAACATAACATTTAAGTCCCTATAGTCAAGCTTATTTCTGCATAATCAAAGAGACAAGTAAAGCCAAGAATCTGCAGGAATTCCAAGCTCAAGCTGAACCTGGAGCTTGTTTCCCTTCCCCAAAACATCATCTGACTTCAGGGCATTGTAGTCTTCCACCTTCTATGTGTCCTCAAAAAAATAAAATCGAACTGTGTAATGGGAACAGGTGCCAGCAATAAAGCCTGGAAGCTCCATTTGTCCTCCCAAGAAATTGTCTTCTCACTACATAAGTGCAGCCTGGTGCTGTCGATAAATGCAAACGGCATTTTGATAAAGATAAATTATAAAGCAGCTCTTTGGTCCTCCAAAGAGATGGGGTGTTGTGGACAGCTGTTTGGCTGCTGGAGCTACATTTAATGAGATTTGTGCACAAAATTGTTTGCACGTCAGAGTGATGCGTTTCACAATGGCACCGAAAACAATTGGGTGTTGTGGGATAAGTACCTTTTACAGTATATCAAGGTCAAACCTTTTACTTGATGTACTTAACTAACCATGTAAAATATTACATCAGCAAGCCTATGAGGCACTTAGAGATATATTCATATTTGCATAATGTCCTCTGTAAGTTAGTCTGCGGTCCTTAAGGGTGTTTAGAATAACTGCATGCAAGAATATACTTAATCCAATCTCATTTTAGCTTTTGCTCTTTTAAGATTTCAAAATTAATAAATCCTCCTGATACTCCAAATTACCATGAGCTTTTATAAGCATAACTTTGTAACTTTAACCCATTTATGAACATACCCTACAGGCATATGTACTAATGAATAAGAAATAACATTAGAAGTTTAAAGATGGTCTCTTTATGAAGTAATGTAAGAAAATCCTGTTAGCTGGATCAAGTACAAAAGTGTGATTTCTTAAAAATAGAAAATCCTTCACAAAATTACTTGTAATTACAATAACCAAAGGATAAAAAGTAAGAATAGTTTAAGCATTGTGCATTATTTAACTTGGTACATGAAATATGTTTTGTGTATATGTATGAAGCATGCAAATAGAAATCTGATCTAAACTGTGCTTCCATGGCTACGGGATTTCTATTTATTTATTTATTTTCTATTGTGCTTGATTGCTGTCAAGAACACTGACAGATAAAGGATTTCAAATTACCTTAAACACTTGGTGCTTCCTCGAGTGAACCAAGCTCTTCTCTTGTTTGCCTCTAAGACATCTGAAGGAGGTGAGGAAAACTTTCCTGGTCAAAGGTTCTCCCAGGATCCCCAAAGTCCTCTAGAAACCACGAGCTAAACACCTACTTTGGAGAATTAAAATTATGATGGTGATAAAAACTCATCATAATTAATGGGTCAATAATTGAAATCTCTCCTTCTGCTTGCCATGGGATTGAAGCAGCACCTGCTGCCTGCTCACCATCAGGAGTCATTTACATCCCACTGGATGAAATGTCCTGGTGATCAAACCCTGCAAACAGGGCAAGAGAAGGGAGTGAATCCCAGGCATTGTTGCTGATTGCTCATGGGAAGAAAAGAAGGCCATGAGGGAGCCACCTGGAAGTGGGAAAGAAAGGTTCATTTTGCCCGCCACATATTTATTGTGGACAGAGAAAGTCCCGAAGCATCTCCTTCTCGCCCCCACCCCTTCCCACTTGAAGTTAAACATTAAGTGGCCAAACTATAGGGGCCTCTCCTCTCCCAGTTATGATTTATTATAATAATCCATTTTGTTCTGTTCCCAGGTCAGCCAGAATCACTGCTCTCTTTGCAGAGAATAACTGAAAAAAGGGGGTTTATCTGGTAAGAGCAGTAGGTGTGGATCATCAGAGCTGCTTTCAGTCAGTGGAGACAATACTTAGAACTGAACAGCTTGCCCTGAGACCCCAGTGTTCCCAACAGATCAACTCTTGATTCCCTGAGAGTGGCATTTCAGGATATCAGGAGTGTATTGCTTTCAGAAGGAGGACAGGTACAAGTGCCAGGCATGACACGAGTCACCCTGTCACTGAAAGGAAGCAGAAGAGCATTGACAGGTCTCACAACAAAACCCATTTCACTCATCACACGTTGACCTTGGCAAGGAGAAAAGGAATTTAAAGCAGTGACAGGCGAGATGTTGCCGGGTGGGTGTGCCATGGAGATGCTCCACTGCTCTTGCACTGGATGTCACTCTGACATTGAGCCCAGCTCCAGACTCTCCACAGACCCACATGGCTTTGTTCAGGGAATAATGCATGAGCTGGTGGAGAGCAAAGCTAAGTGACTCCTTATTGAAGGAGCCTCAGATACCCAACAGCTCTTGGAGAAGTGGGATCGTGCTTTGTCACAGGGATCGATGGGGCAGGGTGGCACAGAAACAACAATTCCCCAGCCTTAACAAAACCAGGCTGGGAGGGGATAGATCTGCTGTAAGCAAATCTGGACATTTAATACCTACAGGGAGAAATTACTGATGCCAAAGGACAGTAATGCACTTGAGCATAAGAGAACCTTGATCTTATTTAGACTGGGAGTTAGAGGAAGGTTGTGGCATGTGAGATCAGAGAGGGCATGGAGTTGCCTGGATAAGTGGACTAGCAGGACAGCTCTCCCTCTCCACCCAAGAAAACAAACCCCAGCCAGGATTAAAATGAACCTTGATCTGTTTAAGAATGGCACTTCATCACTGTACAGGTCAGGGGGTGACCTAAAGCTCTGACCCAGGAGGTTACTTCAGTTCTTCAGTTATGAGCAGCACCTTCGCTACTACCCAGCTCTGCTACACACAAAAGGATTTTGTCAGTAGTACAATCCCCAGCTGAGAATGACAGGAGATATTTCTGCCTCCTGGTGTTCTCCTGCCTCCCTCATGCTTGCTGTGCCACAGTCACAACACGAGGGGACAGTAAAACACGACTGAGAGCTGTCCTGGGCTGGGCAGGTTTCACAGCACCATAAAAATCAATACTTAGGTTTAGTCACCCAGACCATCTCTCTGCTCTTGTAGTCTAAATTATCATCACCCAAAGTCTTCTCCTGCACTTCACAACCAGCCTGCACCAGAACAGGATGATGCCAGAAGAAATGGCATGAGACAGGTCAGAGTTTGGCTGTGTAGCTCACACTAACCAAAGGTAACAATTCAGGTAGCTCAGATCCCCATGCCAGTGACATTTGTGCAGGGGAACAATTCAAAAAGAACACTCTTGGTCTCCTAACAACCAATAAATCAATGAATACTCTTCCTCCTGTATGTGCCCATGGATTCCAATGGATCATTAAATCAAGATCAGGCACGTTCAGATGCCATCACTGGCATTAGAAAAGCACCAAACTGGAACATGGCAGGGATCTTGCTCCTGTGTGGATGGTTGTATCTGGATGCACAGAATCAAAAAGCCCATCCTTTCAAAACTGACAGGAATCCCAAGTTCAGACCTTGTGCCTGTAGATGGTTTAATAGGAAAGTATGGAAAATACAGGAACAGCCAGACAAAGTGAGCATAATGAAATCCAAATTGTAGCAATAGAATGCAAATGCTGAGTGGGACTGAAGAAAGGCCAGTAAGGCATTTCTGGGGTGGCCACTCCACAGGCATTTGTCCTGGTGAACAACCAGAAGATCAAGTAATAAAATCAAACATCAAAATTCAGAGTTCCATGAGAACTGAGAACTACCAGCATGTCCTTGACAAAGAGAAGAAAGGGCAACTTTTAACAGCAAACAAAAGTTTCCAGGAGGCTGCAAATCCAGGAATAAAACTATTTTGCAAGAGAAAGATGATTATCATCATCATCATCATCATCATCATCATCATCATCATCATCATCATCATCATCATCATCAT